>UELV01139476.1:0-13423 GCA_900490015.1 Megastigmus stigmatizans
GAGGGAGGGAGAGAGAGAGAGAAAGAGAGAGCGAGAAGGACGCGGCTGCATAGTTTGTGGGCTCGGAAGAGGAGACGAAGTGAGAAAGTGAATGAAATTTCTGCAAGTTAGAGGTGAGTTCTGGAGATAAACTGCGCGCGACTCTCTCTCTCTCTCTCTCTCTCATTTAAAACGTTCCGCTACAAATTGCATTTATTAAATTTTATTCGCATTCGTTAAAATCCTCGCGGCTACAACGGATAAACTTTTAAAAGAGCCACAAACCATCGTTTTTCGCTCGCAAGCTACACAAATTTTTGTCCATCAATTAACGTGTAATTCCTAAAGAACAAACAGCTCCTCGTCGAACGCAACCTCATTATTCTCCAAGAATAAGTTTTCAAAGCTCCGCGACGTGCACCGAAAGCTTCAAAGAATCCTGGCCGCGTCCCCTAATCGACTTAACCTGCCCTACTGAAGCACTCGTTTCTTCTCGGCTGTGCAGACCTATATGAGCGCGCACGTGATCGAGGATCTGCTTTCGGTGCAGCGGTGCGCGTATAGCAGTGTCTTGGGTGCACAGTCTTTCGAGCCGGAGAGAAAGAGAGAGAGAGGTAGGCGCATCCGGGGGAAGAAGAGAAGAGAGAAGCGAGGGATAGAGAGAGACAGAGAGAGAGAGAGAAAGAGAGCGAGTCGGTGGTGTGCACATGGCAGACAAAATAAATATGAAAAAAATAAAAAGGCGGAGGAAAGAAAACCGCTCATTTTAGCCGCGCGCTATACCGATCGTAAACATCTGCCAGGCGGATCGCAGCCCGCGTGTGTTCTCTTCTCCTCGACCAAGTGCCCCAGTGTCTCTCAACTTGTTGCCCGACATTTTTTTTTTTTAATTATAATTGCGTTATAATTACTATTTCAACTTGGGCTGTTGTAGCGATAAAGCTTATATAGGATACTTTCTGAACCATCGAGCGATAAAGCATATATACGATATTTATATGTATACATAAGTGAGCATTTATTGTAATTTCTCGGACAAGATGACGGCATACCAAATGCGTACATATATAAGGATATGCACATTTTTTATCGGGGCAATTTTAAACGCGGGTAATATCTCTCTCCTTAGTATATGATTGCTTTAATCTGTGCTTATATCCGCTCGGCGAAATAGAGAGCTTATAGATAAACCAATCAATTGGATGATCGCTGTGCATAGGTACACCTTGTACACGTCTCGACGTGTATCTATAGACTCTCAACCATGAGTGTATGTGTGTGTGTGTGTGTGTGTGTGTCAGTGTGACAATTTAGTAACGACTTGTGCGCGACCATAGCGATCGCTGATGATCGATTTATTTTAATCAAAACAAATAAGACGAGGCTCGTATATATAGCTCTGTGTTAATGCTTGATCCAGTGAATTATGAATAAACTTTTTTGCGACTTCTAAAATTAAATCAGTTACTTACTGCTTTATCGTAGAAACAAGTTGACGAGTGCTAAAAGTTAATTATCACGCGATGTTTGTAACTCACCTGTAACATAAAGAAAATGTAATAATTAGACACGTGCTAGAGTATCGAATTGAAGTAAATAGAAAAATTATGAATTAATATAATCTTAGCAAGTTCATATTCTGTAACGGTATTAACCCTAAAAACATGGCGTACGAAAATCTTCCATATTCCTTATATAACTAAGCGAACGATCCGAAAACAACATCCCAATTCCCAAAACAAAACAAAAAAGACAAAAGCAATCAATCAGCTAAAAGACATGAAAAAAAAGGTTAATGAAAACCCGATGACACCAAGAAGTAGCAGAGCGCTCCGAAAAGCAATATTTTACCCGCCAGTTTCTGGAATCTTCCAGAATACAAGCACACAACAGATATGCACACAGACATAGACGAACGCGTCCGGTGGCTCGCTCGCACACGTATACACACAGAGCGGAAAAAGAAGGCCCGGTGGATCGGGACAGCAGCAGCTGCTTGCTCGGTTGCTATAGAGAGATAGAGAGAGAGAGAGAGAGAGAGAGAGAGAAGAGTATAGAGGAGAGGCCCCTCGGTGTGCCCTCGTATACATACAAAGTCGCCACAGCTCAGCGCGCGATCCGATTGCCCCGTCGCGTCTCTCTGCACTCTCATCATCCTCGTCGCTCTCTGAGTTTTTAGAGGCCACTCGAAAAATAAGCTTGTATAGCGGCCTGCGCGGCTCCGCCATCCGATAAGACTCTCCGACAGATAATCTCGCTTTTTTTCGTTTACGATGATTATTCTCCGGGTTAGGATGCGCACGCGCATCTTGCGCACCATAATTTGTTCTCTCCTAATCGATGCTCGACGATTAATGTAAACGCGCGTGCAGTAAAGTCGGGGATTCTTAAACATTTATCAAAGCAAAAAGAGAGAGAGAGAGAGAGCCAGAGAGCGAGAGAGAATTAGAGAAAGCTGGGAAATGTGTACGAAACGCTTAAAAATAACAGGGTATCGCGAAGAGCCCAAACTACTACCCCGTGCAATTAAGCGTTTCGGTATAAGGAAATATTTCCGTGCGGCGCGCGAGTCCTAAAACAATATAAAGTTCCCGGCACGCGTAAATCGATGGAAGAAACAGGACGAGACAGCAGGATAATCCCCACAAGAGCTAAACAAACAAAACCACTTTCCTATATACATACGTTATATACCGGCTCTCGAGGACTGTGCTCTATATGTACATATACACACTTTGCGACAATGTCGTCTGCGCTATATATAGCGGAGAATCCGCGAGATTTGACGATCTTTTTTTTTTGTTTCTCGCGTTGTCGCAACTGACATTGAACGAGAACTCGATAACATTAACTATATATAACAAGGGCATATTCTTCGGTTCCTTGACCCTCCTGTACATATAATATGCAGAACCGCCAAAGGAAACATTCGTATCGCGCGTTCTCACACCGTAATTCCAAAAAGGAAAGACACATACATCCCGAAAATTCTCAAAACTTTTAACGCTGCGGAAACTGTCAATTTTGCGGTCAACGCTGCAACCCAATGGATATGTATATATATAAATTGCGCGCGCGTAAAGAATGTATGCAGCTCCTGCACAAAGGCTCTCGTGTTCCGTTCGGTGGTTTCTCTCGCTCTCATTTCTTCTCTTGTCATCATTATACTTCCCCTCTGTATATGCACACGGAGCTTTGCCAAATTGGCGGAAATAGTTTTGAGAGCGGTATATAGCGGTGAACGCCTAAGAAGACGACAGTGTTGTCGATTTTTGTCCCTCGTTCTTCTCGCTCGATGAGAAAAGGAATTTCACGTGACTGTATGTGTGTGTGTGAAATAATTGCGGTCAGAGGGGGTTATAATGCATTATATATGTACACGATGTATAGAAGAAATTTTCAGTGAAAAACCGCAAGAGTGACGGTGCGATCGGTTTTGTACGTCTCCATATACTGCACAATAAAGAATAAGAAACATTATCGATTGTTGAAATTTCTTACCCACAATTAAATTACTTTCTAATACAAAATATCTTTCAATATCCAATATACACGATAATAATCGATTCGTAAACATTTTTGTCCATTTATAACCAAATCGAATGTTACATATATTTATATATATATGGCGCAAAACAAAAGTGCCGAAGTGGTTTCGAGGAATCGAACTCTTTCTGTGTTATTGTTGTGTCGACGCACGCCCTCTAAGAGAGAGAGAGAGAGAGAGTAGCCGATCGCGCAACTTCTTATCGAGCTTGAATTTATATAAATAAGGGTCTATAGTTTCAGACAGATAGCGCGCGAAAATTATTGTCGCCGAGTGTATGCACACGCTTGCTTTCGCATTAATTCGTAAGCCAATACTCGCCTTGTGACAATTTATATATGTCAATTGATTACATTCATTCGCTTCGGGGCATATAATGTTTCGAAAAATTTCCGAGTCAAGGCTCTCTGTTTTAGTATTTGCTCCTGGCTTTTCTAAAAGTAAACGACCCACAAGCTGAATTACGACTAAAAAATATCAAAAACATTCGTTATAGCGAATGAAATTCGGTAAATTCTGAATACATTGCACGATGCATTCGCGAAGGTCTATAAGAAACTGAGCGTCGAAAAGTATCCAACTTGACAGTGTGGAGCATCAGCAGCCGCATGAAGAGAGAGAAAAAGGAGGAACGAAAGAAGAGCACACGAAGAGAGAAAGACGAAGCAGCCGTTTTGTCCCTATACCGTATACACTACACGCACGCAAAAGAGTCGAGAGAAAAGAGAAGCACAAGCTAGAGAGAGAAGCCTTTGCATGAGGTCTTCTCCTGTATACACTACACACGCATTAAATACACTTATAGCATTAAAACGACGGTTCGAAAAGGACACAGCGCTGTACATTTTCCACCTTTTTTTTCTCACGACGATCCACTTTTATTGGGGATGAATCGCGAGAGTGTGCGCGCGTATAACAGGGAAGCCTCGAGTATACGAGGACCTTGAAGCGCCTCGACAATAACGTGCAGAGAGCCTCTTCTCTTATCTATCTCTCTCGGAGCTTCCAGATTTCGATTTTAGGCGAAAGAGGAAAACGCCGCGCGCGCCGCTTGTCGCCCTCTCGAAATAACGTCATTATCGGCCTTACAAGCATACGAATATTTTGAGCGTGTGTGCATGTATATATCGGAAGAAAGAGAGAGAATGGCGCGACATATAGCCACATATTACTCCTTCCGGTTCTCTCCTCCGTATTTTGTGGCACGAGGAGACGAGGGAAACCGCGAGAGAATAAGGATGAAACGCGAAATCAATTGTGCAGCCTTGCATCGAGATAATATATTCTATTTATTCTGCGTTCTTGGAAACAATTTGAAGCGGTGATAATATAGAATTTCAATAGAAATGTTTACTCACATACAGACATATCTATGTTGGACTAATAACTGTGTGCACTCTCAATTTCACGGTATATTCCAACAAATACGCCAGTATAAGCAAATATTTCGAAAACGATTCGAGATTCAACATATTAAAAAAGACGAGCGGACATGTATATATGTGGGCGCGCAAAACGGTTATATGCAGATGAGAAGAGCGAGAAAGAAACAAGGCACGCTGAAGAAAAAGAGAGAGGGAGGGAGAGAGAGAGAGAGAGAGAGAGAGAGAGAGAGAGAGAGAGAGAGAGAGAGAGAGAGAGAGAGCTCAATAAATAGCCACATCCTCATAACAGAACGGCGTATCAAACTCATTAAAAGTCGTTATTGGCTCGACGCGATTGTGCGCTACAGCAGCAGCAGCAGCAGCAGCTCCACTCCGTCCTGACTGTAACGGGTCAGCAGCGAAGAATAGCCGAGAGAGAGAGCGAGAGAGAAACATCGCATTGATTGATCCTAGACTGCTGCTGCACTCTGTCCCTCTCTCTCTCTCTCGCTCTCGTGTGTCAGAGGGGGGTTCAGCGGCCTCGCGCGGTCACCTCTCGACTAGCGACTCGACCTCCCCCAAAGCCTCTCCTTCTCTCTCTCTCTCTCTCTCGCGCGCGCGCGCCTGCACACATCACTTGCAGCTATTGGCGAGAGACTGTGTGTATATATATATATATATATATATATATGATTGTATCATTGGGGGGCGGCGCTGCTCGAACGGGAAAATGGCGCAGTCGAAGGGTGAATTTTGCTTCTTTTTTTGGTCATCGCGACAAATAACGAATAACCCTTTGATCGGACTCCGCAGATTTTCTGTAATAGGATCACCAATGTGATGTACGCAGCAGGAAGTATATATTCTTTCCCTCCCCCTCAAAAAAAAGCTACAACTACATTAGTCACCCTTCCATCGAAATTCTCGCGGATCCCCGCACGTGCTATCGTAATAGAGCGCCAGCTCTAGTATAGACACGTATATACACATGCGCTTTATCGATCGTCGTTACGTACGTCGAACTTTTGCGATAGTACGGGCATGCGCTCTCTTGCTCACTCACTCTCTCGATCTACATACATGTACATATATTCACACGCACACGTGTGAGAGAGGGGAGACAGTCGTTAAGTCATCGTGCAAACAAACAATTACCTCAAGCGTTTGTCTAAACGTGTGTGTGTATATATGCAGTCGTTAGTAGAGTGTAGGACATAGTTGCGAAGTGTGCGAAACGACCGAGTGCTCTTGGCAATTATCGCGCGACTCGTTTGAATGCGAATTCGGAAACAAAAAAAAACATTGTTTCCCTTTTACGAGTAATAAGTAATTAAGACGTACAACGAATAAATATCCACATATTATGAATCATCGTCCAGGTCATTATAAAAAAAGAGAGGAGATTCATTTCAAGGAGTCAACGAAACTTGTGTGGAAAAAACAATTACAGTCCCAAGTGGAAAAAAAAAAGATCCGAAATCAAAGCTCACTTTGCTTACGCAACACAATAGATCCCGTACAACCGCCACGCAATAGAAGGCATATAAAAACGAACAATTAAATAATTCAACCACGAGCAGCCGAAAAAAAAGGCACACAGCTCGGCACGAGTTTACGCGCCACGAGGCGAATAAAGTGCTCGCGAACCGTGGCAATCGAAAGACGAATCCAAGACTGTATATACACAAGCAAAAAGACACGATTAGATGAGTATATGTACGAAGGCGGCAGAGTAGCGCGCGAAGGCTCTTATAACCGAGGCGATCGCCTCGGTTATACAGCGAGGTCGAGCGGAAGTACGAAATCACGCTTCTCGATTCTTGAACGCGGCTTGAATTCAAATCCAAGCATACGTACGTTGACACCGTTAGGAAGGAGAAGAAGCGAGTATAGAATCTCGAGAGAGAGAGAGTGAGAGAAGCGCTTCTCTAACGACATCATGCGTGTGTTTCAGTCAGTACAGTCTCTCTCTCTCTCTCTCTCTTTCTCTCTTCGTACGTGTCTTTTCGCACTTTGCGCTATCGCCGTGCAAATATATATCGCCGAGCCGCGCCGCGCAAGTTTACCTTGCCTTCGCAGATAAGCCGCGTTGTCTGCTGACTTGCGAGACTCGCGGTCAGAGAGATTCACGATGTCAACTCTCTCTTAATTTTCGCGCACCGATTGTGCGCAATGAATTTTACCAAAATTTAAAATCTCGATAATGGACCCGTACATGGCTGTTGTTATAAGTGTTGTAAATGAAAGCTTTCCTCGCGAGATCAAAGGTGCGAGATCGTTAAAAAGCGAGCGAGGAGAGAATTAGTATGTAGATCAAAGGAAGGAAAAGAAGTACAAAGCGAGAGGTGCGCGTTGCGGTGCGTAATGGAGAGAATTCGCTGCTGGATGGCAAAGTAGACCAGGAAAATAATGAGAAAAGGCGTGTATAGGTAGTTGTTAAGGTGCGCGCTGCTGCTGCTCTGCTCTGTTCTGTTCTCTCGGTACAAGAGGTCAACGATCCTTATGCCGGCGAGTATTAGAGCGAGTTCATCGGGGCCAAAGAGCTTCTCTCTCTCTCTTCGAGAAGTGCCACAGCTCGTCGCATATATTGTTTTAGAACCTTCGGTACACATTATATCAATATATACCGCCATACCGTAGCGATCGTTCTCTTAACTTGTCACCCAAATTCACAGTTTATATCGAGAGCGGTACATGGGGCGCTTGTCAATGCGGGATTTCGAAAATTCGAAAGGTGGGTCGAGAGACTGTTTATCGAAGCAAAAAAAGAAAGGAGATATATTGATATAGGTATAGGACTCGCCACCGGATGTCATCACGACGAGACAACGACGACGACGGCGACGGCGGCGCTACGGCAGACGTGGCAGGATTGGTCAATGGCACGCGTAATCGAGCCTCGACACTCTGCTCGCGTATTTATGCAAGCCTCTGCCTCCTCTCTCTCTATATATATTTCCCTTGCTATTCACCACGGTTTTGCGTTGGCATGTTTTGCTTTCTTTCTCGCGACTATCTCACCCGACTATTAAATTATCTGACTCGAGTTCTCTTTCGCTCCTCTTTGCTGCCCCGCCGATAAGCTCTAATCTCTGAATTATGTGCGAAAGTTCATCCATTCGCGATGTGCTTCTTATATAGTAAAGCTCTTCTTGTCCGCAGTGTAAGTATATACATGTAAAAGCGAGTCGTGCGTCCCACGTTTTTTGTACAACGCGCGTCTCTCGTGCTGCAGGCTTCTTTATATCCGCGCGCGCGATCAAAACAAAAACTCGTGCATCACCTGCAGCATGCTTTGTGTGCTCCTCTCTCATCACTCTCTCTCTCTCTCTCTTTTTCTTGGCTCCACGCTAAATCCGCAAAAAGTCGTAGCCGCGTGCGCTGCAGCGCTAAATCCATATTAAAAGCAAAGAGAGACAGAGAGGAGAGCGTGAATTAAACGCTCGTTTGTAAAATATCGCGCGCGTCGTGTATACTTCTCTCTCTCTCTCTCTCTTGCTCGCATTTTTGTTTCGAGCGTATACCATATTTTGTGCGCTTTAACGACTCGCCCCGATACCCATCTTTACGAGCATAAATAAGCAAGTCAATGATAACGAGATTATAAGGTCATTTGCTCTTTCCATTCCACACTGCTGCCACTGCTGCCGTTGCTTGTATTGTTTTTGATTTTTTTTTACACGTATATATAGGATGTGACATAATGTGGAGCGAAGGACTGCGATTTACGGGGCTGCAGACATTTCAATCTTTCTCGCCTCATGCTCCGTCTCTTTCTCTCCGGAATACTTTAAAAACCCGCATTTTCGCGTAAACAGAATTGCGACTCTCAGCCGTTCTCCCCCCTCGGCAAGCCCAGCCAAATAATCGCCGTTTAATTAAAGCACTCGAGAGAAAATCCTTTCGTTCGCTAATAAGATTAAAAATAACCGGTTCGACGCGCCGAACAAATGTATATATACGAGCGTCCTAAGCGTATATATATGAGCGATTGGGAAGAAGAGATAAATACAACGTCCTCGCAACGACCGATCCTCGCGATAAAACGACTGCCATCATCGGTCGCAGCTTATGTATACGTGTACATACACACTTGCAAGGCTTATTTCCCGCGCAAAAATTAATTCCATCCATGGTGTTTTTCGTTACGGCGGCCTTGCGGCTTTACACACACACAGAGAGACATACACAAACGAGTGGCGTCCATTTGCCAATTTCACGTTACGACGAACGAAATCGTCCGTTTCATAATGAACGAACCGTTGCGTATAGGTTTGTATATACGCGCGGGCTCGCGTGTGTGTGTGTTTGTGTTTGTGAGTACGGCACACACCTGCGTTTTTCGCGATGCATTATCGCGGCTGTTGTACGTGCCTCGCAGCTGCGCGGTTTTTCTCCTTCGCCCAAGTGCCTCGTACTTACACATATGTGACATTATCGATAATGCTAGAGGTAAGGTGCTCGCCTTCGTATTTTTTTTTGCCACTGGCCTAATTGGCTGCAACTACTTCTACATATACATCCAAGTTCAGTATCTGTAACGTACGTCTTTTTCGAGTTTTTCAAGTTTCGATACACGTATACTTATTCTTTCGCTTCGGGGCCATGCGAAGCAATTATAACTCTTGCGTAAACAAATGATTTGAGCAAAAAAAAAGAACGGCTCGAGTATATCAATCGTTCAATTAGCGCGAAAATTAGCAAAAGAGTTCGGCGATAAAAAGCTAATTGATATATAAAATCGAGTAGCGCGCGCGAACAACGCATTATACATACATGTATATCTTGGCGGTGCGTGTATTAGCGCGCGAACGAGTGTACACATGTATACGAAACCACACGCTTGGCTGAAGTCGGCAGAGAGAGAGAGAGAGAGAGCAAACGTAAACAACGGACTGCGACTATAGAGTCTCTCGGACCGATGTTGGCTGCGCTGCCCGTGTGCTATAGAGCGAGTCGAAGCTGCTTTGCGGGCGCGGGTATTGGAACGGTCCAAGATTTCAACTGTAGTACTTGTCGAATTTACGAATCGAGTGCAGAGGGTTTAAAAGGTCAATATTTCGTATGTTTTGCTTTTTGGATCATTGCGTAAATGAAAATCAGACGTGTGCTTAGTAATATATGTTTCGCATTGGGTTTCTATAGTGATTTGGTTGGGTGTTGGTCGTTCCAAGTTGTGGGATGCATTGCCTGTGCGCGTTACTTTATCAGTTTGTTCATATGCATCACAAAGGACTTGGCAACAATGGCTTACAAAGAGCGCATTTAACAGCTACTGAATTCGAACGATCTCGATCTGCAAACGTATAATAAAAAAATGTCGCTATCTCGGTTACCTTAACCCTCTTTATTTCTCTTGCTCTCCAAACAATGAATTTCACCTATAAATCACGATCGTTCTGACATAATGCGTGTGCGTCCATGAATCAAGCCTCATTAGCATACCCGACAACCGAAGGAATTCCTTCACTTTTCATCGCTACATCGATCAAGCAAATTCACTCTTACATAAGTAGACCAATGTGAACAGCGAAAATTACCCGCGGTGTCCAAACACATCAAGTGTCAATGTTCTAAGGTCTCTCAATTTAGGAGGATGTTCCGTAATCGGAACAATTCTTCTCGCGCTCGGAAAACAAAAATGTATAAGGTAAATGAGAGGCGAGTCGTGAAGCGTGAATTTAATGGCCAAAGAAGAAAAGGTCGTCGGCACGCTTAAAGATCGCGGGATTTTTTACCGAATCCACGAGTTCAAGGACGAACGTGTAGTAGGCGGCCACGGGACGAGAGATATTTTTCGCAGTGAGCGGCACGACTTGGTAGGATAAGTACGGGCACACGCCTCGCTGGTCAATGTCGCGAGCGACGGTTTCTTCTCTATTTCTCTCTCATCCTTTTTTTTCTGGTTCGTTTGAAATTTGAAGGCCTCTTTCTAAGCATTGGCTGAACTCTAACGTTCGGGGAAAGCACGTAATTCGCGACGATGCTACATGATAATTCTTAACTTTTATTTTTGTGTATGTTTGCTTTAGTGAGCGGGACGAGTCCTTCCATCTTCCGAATTTTATTATTGTATTGACTAATTCAAATCGATATCACACAGATAATTTCTCATTAAACTTCCTTTCGCTGATTTACATAAGTTGTATACAGGAAAAACTGATGAAATACAAATTTATATTTCAATGTTTGGTGTATCGAGAGATACTTTTACTACACGGTAAGAGAAGACATATAGGAATTAAATGCGGAAAAAAGAACAGAAAGATAAAAAGGATGGTCGATAAAAAGGAAGAAAAGGAGGCGAATAGCACCGGTCGTACGTGCGTCAATGCTCGACTCTCTTTCTCGTGTGGGCAGGTGAAGAAGTTGCGAAGAAGCAGTAGCGTGTGAGTGAAAAACTAACCTCTGAAAGAGAGAGAAACGAGACAGAAGGATTTACTCTTGACAAGTAAAATTTTTTTCCATAAAATAAAAGTCACTCTCGAATGTCACACACGAGCTTTACGTAGAAAACACAACAACGAGCAACAAAGTGTACAAGTATATATTTTGTATTCGAAAAAAACAACCTCTCAGGAACTTGTACGGTTATTCACCTCATTTTTTTTCATGTGTGCGTTTATTTTTAAAAACACGTGTGCTCGACTCATCGAGACTTTTTGGAGATCACGGAATTTTGGGTAAAGGCTAAATGGTTGTTTTCAAATTTTGAATTTTGATTTTTTCGATTACTAAACCAATTAAATAGTAATCATAGCAAATCATTGTCTCGAGTTTGGTACTTTGATAAAAACGTGTTGGCCACTGGCAACACGTTTTTGTGGTTAGAAAAAAGTTAGAGAACACGTACACGGAAATAGAACCCATTATATTACATAAATATTTTATCTAGCTGCTTAATAGTGAAACTGGATAAAACTAATAAAGCGTTATGCTAGTTTCGAATAAATTCAGTAAACGTTACAGTTGCAAAAGTGAATGCCAATATACGCGAAACTTGTTTTTAAATAATTTGCACGCTGAAAGTTCGTAAAATAGTGGCATAACAGATTTTTCATTGTTAAATATAAATCAGGTATACTCATTTGTTAGTACAACATAAAAAATTGTTTTTAAGAAATATTATTCAATCTCAAAATTTAAAGATAAAAGTAAAAAATTAGTCCAATTCATTCCTAATAATAAATTTGAATCTACACATCCACTAGATTGTACAATTTATTCAGCAACTATATCGATTTACACGTAAATTTAATACTGAACATGTATTCATAAAAGCCTTACTCATTTCGAAAACCATTGAAATTTCCAAACCGTCTAAAAGAACGCATTGAAAAAGTCACCCGGCCGGAGCTAAACAACCAGTTCTCGATAAAAGAAAGAGATAGTTCGGTAACTCACCTTGTCGTCCAACGATCTCAGCCACGTGCTCGCTGCTTGGTACGGGCACGCATTCAGTCATGTTCTGGGACTTTTTGGACCGGGCCTCCTCGAACACGCTGCTCGGCGCTGTCTGCAGACTGTCGCCGTCCTGTCCGACCCCGACCCCGACCCCGACACCGCTCACGTTGCCGTTCGGTCCAACGCTTCCGTTTACGTTGCCGCCGTTTCCTCCGCTCTGCTCGAGCCCTAGCATCGAGAGCTCGAAGGCGAGCTGAAGGGCTCGTTGTTCCTCGATAGAAGCCGAGCCGTTGCTCGTGACAACATTGTTGACTACGCTGCTGGTTCCGCCGCTACTCGCGCGATCCATCTCCGTGAATAGGCTGGTCGGCATTTTTGTTTCCACGATATCTTTCGTCTCTCTCTGACCCTCTTATCTCACTTACTCGCTCAAACTGTTCGCTCTATCTCTCTCTCGTTTTGACACGCTGCTGCTGCTGCTGTCTCTCCCACACACTTCTGCTCTTTCTCTCAGCTTCAGTATTTTCACACACACTGTGCACCAAAAACAGCAACAAAAAACACTTTTTTTTTCTCGCGATGATGCTGCGTATTACTGCTGCTGCTTCGTTTTGTTCTCGAGCGTTTGTCCGATTCGTCGAAGACTGTACGCACACACACAGCCTGCGTCTGCTTGGCGTTTAATAAGTATCACCGGCGTTGGTATACAGTTGAATAGTAGCTATATAGCAGTTTAGACGAGTGTACGAGTTGTGTGACACGTGTGTTATAATAGAGGCGCGTTTGCCGTCCTCTTTCTCTCGGAACACTGGTTCGGATCGAAGAGGAAAGAGCCGAAAAGGACGCACACCGCGTGCGCGAGTATATGTATACCGAGATATAACAAGGGAGACAGAGGGCACACCGCGCACAAGAGTTATTTAGAGTTGCGAATTTTGTCGGTTAGGATGTACTCCTTTTGTTGTGTGATCGTCCTTAGTCGTCGACGATCAATTGCTCGACAATAAGTACAACTCTAGAATAAATGCGTATCGGTTGTTCTATTTGCTCTGCTCTTTTCGATTTTATACGTCTCTCGGTTCTTTTATTTTTGCAATAATTAATAATATATATATATATATATATATAT
>UELV01139479.1:0-13114 GCA_900490015.1 Megastigmus stigmatizans
AAGATGTACAGCGTAAATTTATTAATTTATTCCGAAACTACGTTTTAATAAATATATTTTTATACCAGACCTGAATTTATTTTTATTTAATGTAATATTACGTGTATATGCAATGTATGTATTATAACCTCAAATAGTTTTTCTATGAACGTTGTAATTTTACAAAAAGCATTGTGATTTCGCCATATATTGTAAATTCGCTATGCAAGTTGTAATTTTACTGTAGAAATTTTTATCAGATCTTGGCGAATGTAAAATTACAACCGCGAATGAAAAATTACCTAAACGTAATAATTTTACCACTCTCAATGTTGGACACCCTGATTACCTACTCTGAACGTAGTATTTTTACAAAGGTTTTTTTTACAGTGTATACAGAATTACAAACAGACCATATACGTATTAATTCTTTTTTCTTTCGCACAAACGAAACCATTGAAATTCTATATTTGACTGCCCACTTTTCTCTATTTCGATAATCTACATACATATAATTAAAACCGGGCGCAATTTCTCAGAGCATATATATACTTCCTTTATCATGGCGGAACATAGAATTAACCCCGGGGATAAAATACGATTATAGCAGTTCACGTGCACAGATAACGCAAAAAATTACAAAACTAACGTACCCTAATTAGACTACATGAGTTACATCAATTACCGAGTTAAAGAAAGATTATTTAGTTCAGCAACTATGCGAGCTTATACGGCGTTACAGCTTTGAAATTATCTCAGTCTGCTTTTGGCTACACACACAGACATACAGACACACACACATTGGAGTCAATGTACTTGTGCGCGAGTCATGCGTTCGGTGGCTGATCCGATCAACAATCCGATTTTATGGCTATTATCTATTCAGTGTCAATTTGAATAGCCTCTGCCACGCAGTTTGTCCGGACATAGCGTTAATCTAAAGTTCCGCGGCAATTGTTGTTCTGGCGAAAACGAAGTTTTCGGGCGGAAACATTTCAGAAATTAACTCTTCTGCATTTGCTATTGCATTAATTCCCGAACGCTATAACTAATAGTGGAATATAAAGCGAAAAGGATATATACAGCGTACTGAAACGCCGAGCGTTGTTTTAAGCTCCCTCATGCCGCGTTGAATAAAGTTTCGCAGCAGTGAGACACACGTCAACCGTGTGCCGCGTTTCTGATTCGACAATTTTGTGCAAATATTAAAATTGGATTTGCTATGGTTTGCAGCGTTGTTTATTTTAAATCATAACATTTTCACTCATGCCGCCTGTGTATTCTCGAAAAGCTTTATATTGCAGTGTGAAACACTGCGAGTACACAATGCTCTGAAAAAGCGCGCCCTTTTGTTGCCATTCTTCGACGCTTTTATGTGCGATATATATATTATACCTATAGAAAACGTAGGTAACACCTAGAAACGTAAAAAAGAAAATACCGTCAAAAACCGAGTACTTTCATACACGGCGGGAATCACAGAGTCAATCTGTGTATAGCTAAATTGTAAAGGATGACAACCATTTTAAAAGAGCTTTAGTCCAATGAATGGAAACGTCGCTTAATTAGAATGACTATAAGTACAACATTCTTATTATATTAAAACCCATTTTTCTACTACTCTTAAGATTCAAGAATTAAATCGCGCGAATGCAATTTCTCAATGATACTATGAAAGAGTAGGAGCAGGCGATGCGTCTATTAAATAAAATCATTAAACGAAAAAAAGTATATTCCACGTAGTCTTAGAAAAGCTAGATGCGCGGCTGTTCTATTCGACCTTGAATCTAAGTACCCCGGACAATCAAGTCGTCAAACAACTCATTAAATCTGAATTGCTCGCCTTATACAATATTCACGTGTGTCGGTTGATTCTCTCGTGAATCACTATTAGGTAATTTTTCTAATAGCGCACGAGCGCACGACTCGTTGCGCGGCTTTTGTTGCGCTATGCTCATACACAGCACTGCAAATATTGCACAAGGAAAAATCTCTATACGCACTGCACAATTTCGCTTACCGCATGCATCTCCCATACTGAAAATCCATCAGCACCGCAGTACGGAGAGACGTCGGATACAATATGCATGAGCCTCCATAAAATTGGCGCGTAAGGAGAGCGTATATATATATAAGGTGCAACAAATGTTTTCAATCAATCTCTCGCTCAGCTGTTTCACTTGCAACGCGCATTTGCGCGCATACATGTATAGAGGGTGGCGGCAATCGAGCGCGAACAGAGCTTACCCAAGTATTCCAGAACGGGATAAGGGAAAAATAAACCAGTATATATTCTCGCGGTCGATCGTGACCAAACGTTTATTCCAGTTGCCAAAGAGATAGAGAGAAAGGGGAGGGGAAGGCATGCAGGGCGTGCGAGGATAAGACAGAAGAGGGTGGAGGGAGCGTGTGGAAGAGAAAAAAAAGAAGGAAGTGAAGACCCATAAAGAAGTTGGACAGGACGAGAGCGCGGGGGTGGAGATGGAGGGGGGGGGGGCGCGAGAAAGAAGAAGAGCGAGCGCTCCGAAATCCTCCGGGGAGCCAGTGTGCAGCATTCGGAATAGAATGCGAGCCGTGCGGCCGTATGTAAATTCACTGCCAAGCGAATCCAGAGGTTTTGTGTGTGTGTGTGTGTGTGTGTGTGTATGTGTGTATAGTCCCGTGCAACGTGGAAAGACGAGTGAGATGAGGTAAAGACGAACCACGCCTTATATATATATATGCTCAGCCGAGCTAGCCAACTAAAGGGAGCTATAAGAGAAGATGCTATTAGGGTTTGAAACCAACTCGCGCGCGCAGCTAGGCTCTGTAAAGTACCAGAGTCGTAAAAGAATAGCCACAGCCCCACAGTGTATAACATCGCGCCGCTGCTAATACCTTATTTTAAACGGATCCAGGTTAAAGGAAATCCGACACGACGTACAAATTTCGACCGACCCGAGGATGATTATTGGGAAATTCCGTGGGCGCGGATAAGCTTTTTGTAATTGAATATCTGCAGCTGCAGGAGTGTGAGCGAGGTATACACGGAAAATAATTTAAGGTTTATTTAATGTTTTTCTAACAGTCAAAACAACTGATTCCCTAAAGGGCTAATGTAATTTTAAAAAAGTGAAATATCTATCTTTTTTTAAAGTTAAATTCTCTGTTCCTTCAAAGGGTAACAGATATCTCTTTTTTCGCGCCAGTGAAATTAGCTTATGAAGGCGGTTGAAGGTACCTAAAAAAAGAGAAGAATCTTAAATTGACGTTTCAAATGCTACTAGTATACTAGGTGAAAATCAATACGTAACATATTTAATGCCAACTTTTCAAATACTTGCGATAAATTGGCTGCACCCTCGCACACACACATACACACATTTTCTTTGCAATAACGTTTTCATTTCTTTTTCGAGTTTGAGGGGCACTTTATGGTGCCGATTCCGATAAAATAAATAACCGAAATATAACGTATATACGATATGCACGAGGTGATGTCGATACTTTGTACTAAAATATATACCAATGAAATTTGTGTCGATAAGAGTAATTGTGATAATGTTTACCGATATAAAAACGCATAAATGACAATATCTTTAAACATTATCATTTCTTTTAAATATATAACGAATTTCGCTATGTTTTTAGTAGAATATGCTGAGCTACATTCTGAAAAAGCTGCGCGAATCTCAAGAATGCAACTCCGTAGCTTTTTGATATCATCGTTCAGAAATTAAAGGTGCAGATCAGTCGAAAGCCACACTCTTGCGGTAAGTCGGCGATTTTCCTTACACTATCGTCAAACGCTTTGCCACATATACGCGCGCACAACCGTCGCTCTGGTGCAATCATATTTCGCTGCGCATACACACACGCGCAACATTCGATAAGTTTTTTTATCACGTCCCGCTCCAGATTATAATGGGTAGGCACAATCAAACGCCACCGTACGGTCGGAAACTTGCGCTTGACACGGCTTAGATATACATGTACACATCATTATACCACTGCATTATCATCCGAGCTGTTTGTGTTATATTGTGCGTCAGCGGCGGCGCGCAACTCGCGTCCCTCCCCCCAAACTTCCATCTCCTGCACCTCGCGTGGGGGCCATTATATCCACGGCGCGCAATTTACATATAAGATAATCGCGCGCGTGGCCTCACGACCGTGGTACGAGACCCTCTCTCTCGAGCACACATGCATATCTATATAGGCTCTCTCTCTCTCTCTCTCTCTCTCTCTCTCTCTCTGTGTCAGTGTGTCTGTGTGTATACGGACTGTGGGGAGAAAAGTCTACTTTTGGAGATGGCGACGTCTTTTACTTCGAGGGGAGGGGGGAGTTGGTGCCGCGCGGCGACGACGATGACGAGGAAAATCCTTCCATATAATCGTCCGGAATCCTCTTTGAAGAATTACTTGGCCTTTTGCTCCGCGAGATTTCTCTGCGATTAATACTCGGCAAACGAGCGCTTAATAACGTTTACACCGGGCTTTAATACTGCTGCGCCACCGAGTGTTAAAACTATATATATCCTTTCGCGTATATATAAAGCGAGCGTCTTGCTGTATAACATTTTCAAAAAGACTCGCTTTAACCGGTTTTCGTGGCTGATTTTTCAAAGCTCGTTAGTAGAAGCTCCGAAATTCATTTAACACCGTGGCTTTCCCGCGAAATACCTTGAAAGCCAAATATAACTGCTACAAAAAGCATTTACTTCAATCTGACGATTTCTTTTCAATTCAATGTAACTGCAAGTAATATGTATCCAGTGTAGTGCACTTTTTCTGCGGAAAAGAAAAAATTTACTGCACTGTGTGGCAGATATCGCGATAGCGGTATATATATATATTGGGAACAATGCTTGGTTAACCCCATGAAACGGCGGGAAGGGCAATTTTTTTCGATTATATCTATGCAGTGTGCGAATGTATATATGACAAGGTATACACATAATTCACAGGCGAAGTATAGGAGACGTCGATATAAAATTTGCTGCATAAATCAGAATCTCTCGCGGGCGTCGGCGGTCCGCTACACGGCGCGAGCCTTTCCGCAAAGAATAAACTGAATCAGTTGATCGCGCGCAGTTCTGGTCTATTGGGCTTTTTGTCAGGCTCTTTGTGAGATTCCGTTTTTACCAAATTTTATCAGTCCTATAGACATAGTACTATATATATATTCGCACACCTTTTTCCCGCCGAGTCCTTTCTTTCATATGCGCATATAAGAATCGTATTTTGATGCGAGTTTTACGAGAATCGATTTTACGGGCTTTCCTTTTTTTTTCGTTATACATGAGCTTTACAGCCTTCTTGTAAATGGATGTAACCAGAAAAGTTTTCCGATAAGTGTATAAAATTTTAGTGTACTGGAGCGTAAGGCCATCTAACGCATTTTTATTTGGATTCTTTTAATAATTTTTAACGTTAAAACTTTACATATTAAACTGGTATAATAGTTTGATTATAATGCGCTGAATAAAAGAGCTTCATCTATTATATTATATACCTACTGATTATTTGATTATTATTTACATTTTAAAAGTGGTGTTTCTACTTGAATTAATGAACGGGATTTCGAGCTACGAAGTATAAAATTTATCTAAAAACGTCTACTATCGTGGTCCGTAAAAATATTATCTAATTCATATTACAGAAAAATTCCTTCGATTTTTTTTAAGATAAGGAAATGTCATATCTATATCCACCTCTAAACATGATAAAAATAAAATATTACCATGCGGAAAAAAAATTACAAAAATACATTAATCAATGTATAATTGTTCACTGAGTTATCGTTAAACATAAATTTAGACTTCGAGGTTAAAACAGTTGGAATGCCTACATAAGATAATAGTTAGTCCAATACACATTAAATATACGTGATTTATAATGAAACTACATCAATTTGTTTATAATTGATCCGTTTTTATTCCACACACCTTCTAAGTCCATGTTACGCAAAACCTAAGGTTACTATCCATTATATGACGTTTCATAAATTGAAACTAAGATGATTAAGACAATGTACCTATACTCCAGTCGAGTTGGAAATAGCCAATTATAAAGTTTAGTTAAAAAATTAACGAATAAAGCCCGCGATGCTCGACCAGCAGAACAGAACTACGCATAAGAACGTTTGTACGTTCCGGCTTCTTGGTCACACATCCCGCGAGCCATACCCAAAGAAACCGCACCGCGAAAGCCTCAGCACATCCATTAGCCATAGGCGAAGATCGTCATGGTGTGTCGTCGGCAACACTACGTTACATAATCCCACAATTCGGGGAAAAAGCTCTGCGCGCAACGAAACTTACCCTCGTTCTCGTTGTTGCCGATCACGATCTCCGTCTGGTCGAACTCTCCCTCGGTCAACAGCTCGATCGGATCCTTGGGCAGGAAGACACCGTCGATCGTCGGCGCTGAGGGAAATCCAAGTATACCTCCGTAACTGTTCCACTGCTGGACCGATATGGTCTTGGCCTCGACCATCCTCATGCAGGCCATCACCCGCGACGGATTGTCCTCGAGCATCGTCGAGTTGCAGCCGCAGTCCTCGACCAAGAGTCTCGCCACCTCGGTCGCCTTCTCCGCGGTCATGTAGCTCCAGGGCGCGTTGAGGGTGCCGCTCTGCAGTATGCCCCTGCGCACCAGGCCCTTGGTCACCGGCGACATGAGGTGGAGGGAGACCGAGCCGCCGCCCGCCGACTCGCCGAATATCGTGATCAGATTCGGATCGCCGCCGAAGACCTTGGCGTTGTCCTTGAGCCATTTGAGGGCCATAGCCTGATCCCAGAGGCCCATGTTGCCGGGCGACTCCTCCCCGTTCTCGAAGTACTCCTTCAGGTAGAGGAAGCCAAAGGCACCGACGCGATACTGCATCGAGGCTATTATGGCGTCGCTCCTGCCGGCCATTATGTCGGCGTCGTAGACGTCCAAGGTGGCCGTGCCGGTCATGTAGCCGCCCCCGTAGATCCAGACGAGGATCGGCATGCCGTTGCTGTTCCGACGCTCGCCGCTGTCGCCGTTCTTGTGTCTGAGCCTCAGTTTCTTCGGCACCCAGATGTTCATGTAGAGGCAGTCCTCGCTTATGTTGGTATTGGGATTCCACATCTCCTCGCCCTCGAAGCCCGGGAAGTAGTCGTAGCGCTCCTGGATGCAGCTGTTGGGCATGACGGTGGCGTTCAGGACACCGTGCCAGGGATCCATGGGCGAGGGCTTGCGAAAGCGAAGGGGACCGACGGGCGGCTTGGCGAACGGCACACCGTAATAGACGTGGACCTCGCGGTCTAGGATGGTGCGCGAGAAGCCGCGCATGAGGCCACTGGTCGTCTCGACCACGAGGGGATCGTCGAGCTCTTCCTGCTTGTTGTCCCTGGCGAGGTGTCCGGGTGGGCCGCCGAGGCCGTAGAGGTCCTCGTTGGCCTGGGCGAACCTCGCGGGCCTCGCCAACACCAGTACCAACCCCAGCAGCAGCAGCTTCGAGACCAGCGACATCGAGAGAT
The DNA here is from genome assembly GCA_900490015.1 of Megastigmus stigmatizans. Lineage (NCBI taxonomy): Eukaryota > Metazoa > Arthropoda > Insecta > Hymenoptera > Megastigmidae > Megastigmus > Megastigmus stigmatizans. The sequence continues at coordinate 7,470 of UELV01139479.1, forward strand.
CGCTCGCGCGTGGCGATCCCATCGTGGTAGGAGCAGCGGCTGGTAGCTGAAGACCGCTAACTGCACAACCACGCACACGCGTCGACTACAGCCGCGGGTCTATTCTCTCTCTCTCTCTCTCTTTCTCTCTCTTTCGTCGCGACTGGCTCAACAAGTTTGTCTGGTGCGCGCTCCTCGGCTAGCTCTACTTCTTCTTCTTCTTCTTCTTCTTTTTCTTCTTCTTTCCCTCTTCACTCGCTTCACTGGCTGTATATACTGGTGCACCACCGTGCCTCGTAAAAACGATAAAACTATGAAGAGACGCAGCTGACGCGCTCGAGTTCACTCTCACTTTTTTTCCCTTTTTTCGCTATATATCACGTTTCTTTTTTCCTTCCCCTCTATATATCGCGCACTGCACATATACGTTCAAGTTCAGCGTCTGAGCGACGGCGACAGCGCGCGTAATGCGACCGCGCGTGCATCGGGGCCACACGCCACTTGTGCACGGACAAAAGCCGCTCTGTTACAGAACCCTCTCTCCCTCTCTCTCTATCTTACACCCCCGGTTAAAGCAGACAGGGAAATTCCTTCGAGATAGAGAGCCGTTTCTCGCATTGCCGCCACGCGGACGACGAGTGTGTCACCGATTCAGCGTCAACACAAAAAAAATGAAGGACAAAGCAAGAATAAGGCAAACGGAGCGAATCAACGGTTTACAAATTCAGCTGGTCTGTCGATGCACGTGCAGAGAGCGAGGGATGATGCAAAGGAGGGCTGCGGATGTCGAGGCGCGTTTCTTTGTGTGCAGAGAGAGAGAGCGGCGGAGGCGGCGGCAGCGGCGGCAGCGACGGCGGCGACGGCAGCGGCAACAACAAGTGTATAGAAGTATAGAGCGCAGCGTGCTTACTAAGTTAACGGGCGCGGCGGCCAGCGTGCCGCGTTGCACGGGGTCGACTGATCGCGCCCGTGGCTTCGAGGTGGTCGCGAGTTCTCTCTCTCGCTCGCAGGAGGAGGAGGAGGCCGGGGTGGTGGTGGGTATCGCGCAGCGCGCGCGCGCGCGCTCTCGCTCTCTCTCCCGTGCCTAGCAGCCTATATAGCCGCACGTACCTCTGCCGCTCTGTGTGTCTGCCCTGTCTCTGTGTGGGAGTGTGTCTATGTGTGTGTGTCTGTGCGCGCAAGTTTGCTCTGCTGTGTGGGCACATATAGGCGCGCACACCTCCCTCTTTCTCGCGCTCAGCTCCGGCGTCTTCTTTCCTAGAGCGTACACCAGTGGCGGCGCTCTGCTTTTTCCCTATAGCTATGTACTCATCGTAGCGTGAGGCATAATTGTGTCTCTCTGTGTGTGTGTGTGTGTGTGTGTGTAGTTTGTACGTGCAGGACAGAGAGCAGAGGTCACCTCGCTGACACTTTATAAGCCATTCCCCGTGTTATGCGCCGCGGAGCTGACACTCGCGTATTATATTATACGCCGGGCAGAAATGATGAGCTTTGAAAATTATCATTTGATGACCAACTCTCGGGTAATTCCTGATTAATCGTGGATATGAATGTATGTCTGTGTGTGTGCGAGTGGATTCAAAAGCCCAACTCCTGCTGTCGAGGGAGAAATTACGCGTGCAGGCATCGCGGATGGACTTTGGTGCGCGACACGTGGTTTTTGAAATGCCTCTATATGTGCATATACTCGGTGTTTATGTTGAACCAGAGAGAGAGAGAGAGAGAGAGAGAGAGAGAAAGCTTCAAGAATGCGGGATATTGAGATTAGAGGAGTTTACGGGGGATGGAGGCGGATGCTTTGGAGTTATGGATTAGTTTTCGTGTGCTCTTCACTCTCTCTCTCTCTCTCTCTCTCTGCTTCTTGAATAACGAAATTAATGATTTAAGGCTGTTACATACTGCTAAATATATTTATTATTTATGCCGGACTGTCAACCTGTATGCAAATTACGAATTGAATTATTAATTAAGATTTCTAAAGGGAATTCAACTAAACTCAAATTATTGTTAAGTAAAATAGCATTAAATGTATGCTTTCATAAAGACATATGAACGCGCAAAACTTGCACAGAAATTTTGGCCATTTGCACATAAACGTGACTACAGTCGGTAAGTATAAAATTCTGATTATTCAATCAATAATTCGTTAGCCTAAAATATTTAAGCATAATAATTTGAATAAAGTAATCATTTCAATTTTTCACTGGGGTTATTTAGAAAGAAGGTCAGACCAAAATTTTACGATGCCGTTTTTTTTTCATTATCCAAATATATACTCGCATATAAAAAAAAACACTAAACTTTAAATTTTCGCACGCATACGACAAAGACGCTTAATTATTTACCTATATACCCAATAAGGATTAAATCGATCTTGATAAAATATTTACGTCTTCAATCAATACCATGTAATTACCGTAATTTACACGAGGCTACAACTTGCATCGATTCAAGAATTCATCAGCCCCATGCAATAAACCTACTTTCCCGCGCTATCCCAATAAGTACTAGTAGCCAGCTGTAACCCGCGAGTCCAAATTCATTTTCAACACGGCAGCAGCAACATTTTTTTCTATGTTTTATGAAAAAAGAAAAACGTTATTCTCATTATTATGACGGCATCATCATCGCGACCGATATCTTGACTTTTGTTAATAAGCTGTATGGCAATTGTTCGTTTCATTAATTTAGACGAGCGTACACGACACGAATGCGAGTACAAAAAGGAGGATTTCTGTTGGATCACGTATTGATGCATATATACTTATATAAATGTTGCGAAATCTCGTTTGACAGCGGACCAGGCAACTTTATTCTTTGTTAGCGTCGAATCGAGATATTTTAATGGCGAATGAAAGGGCCGAGGGCGACGGCAAAATACAGGAGCAGCTCTCTCTCTCTCTCTCTCTCTCTCTATGTGTGTGTGTCTGTGTGTGATAAAAAAACGTAGCGGCGCGGTTGTTCTTTTTTTTAACGAGGCGCGACATCGATTTCCCAGCTTGCACTCGATGAATGAACGATTTCGGATGAAAATAGACTTATTGTGGTGACCGCCGTGAAAAGAAAAAAAGGTAGCCCTCTACGCTGAGTTATGCGGTGCGCTCGCGCATATATATATATATATATATATATATATGCCTTTTGTGGATTCTTTTTTCCTTTATTTATTAATAATCTATCGATTGGCGTTTGCGCGTATATTCGTATGTTTTATTGTATATCGCAGGTGGAAAGTATTTCTTTGGAAAGGTTCAACGCGGGCGCACGGCTTTCTTTCCTTAACGAGCGTTGCTTTTATGCCGCATATAATGAAATATAATTTTAGCGAGGTAACGCGATGAGTGTGGGCGGTAAATTAATGTTGCTTTATAACGTCTTCAGCGACGAAGAGAGCTCCAGTTTTATGAGGGCAGTATAAGAATGATGCAATTTGAGGTAGTGTGGAAAAATATATATCGACCTGCTTTGAATTCGTGGAAAACGTCAGATGACACTCGTATTTTCGTTGAAATTTTTTTCATTTTTTTTTTCGTTTGGATTCGGATGATTCTTTATATGATGTCCAATTTAATACTCGGAAAACATGGAAAGTATAGCGAACTTGTCTATTGAAATACAATTATTTGAATTTCAATTAAATTAAAATCTATTTATATTAAATTTTCTATGTATATTAAAACATGTAATATTTCCTTCAAGTTTTACGTTTTAAAGACAACTTTTTTTAAAACTTTATAAGCGATCAATTTCAAGTAATTATTTATTTTTCTTGAATTTTTCTTTCTGAACATGAAGATCTGGATAAAGCTCAAAAATTATATTTTATTTTTAAAAAAATTCAAAACCTGTATTAATTAGTTTAAAAAAATAAATAATAGAGTAATAGACTGAGATTCGTGATATATATTTATAAAAGCTGATATGCATTAATAAAACGAAATATGTGCATTTCATGAATTTCATTCAACTTTTTGCTTTCCCACCATACGAAGGGGATATTGTTTTAAATTAAAGTTTTTTGTTTTTTGATCAATGCAATAGGTTTCCCTCGTATATCTATTTTTTACACCGACGGAATTCTTTTTACGATTCCTGAAATTCCATGTTCCACGAACATCTCTATGAATTTTTGGTCATAAATCTCATCCTTTGTAACCTTTAAAAACGAACCGTAGTTCAAACGATTGTTCCGCATCGGTAGGCAGCTCTATTATTGAAAAAAAAAACTAGTTCTCAAATTTGCTTATAGTAAAATTTTCATATGTTTTCTATATTACTTGCTTCTTCTATTCGAATACCCTTATAATAAGTTCAGCATTATTAGTATTTGAATAATCTGTATTCAAGAGCTTCCTCGAATTCTCATTCCTGCGGTCGCATTCAAAATTACGCTCTCCAATACTGAGTAAGTAAGTCATATTCCGGAAATACACGTTGTCATTTACTATCACAATAGAAGCATATATTTCTTCTAATAAACTGTTAATTTTCTTAATTATGTACTACAATGTAAATTGATTCAATCAGTCACAACAAGAAAATAAAAAATTATAAGATGAATAAATATGAAAAAGTAGTGCTGTGCAGCGAAGTCATTGTTCAAATATTGCTCAACACTTTTGTTCCTAAAATTCCAAACGCCAGACGATATTTATTTAGTGTGACAGTATATTATTAACTATAGGAGGTATAAACATCCAAAAACTGATGCTAACCTACTTGCTATAGTATTTTAAGAATTTAAGTAAGAATGTGACCATCAAGCGGAAAATTAATTAGCAGTTAATTAAATTTTATAGAAAAATCTAGAACATGTTTATGAATACGTAAGTAGATCCATACCGATCTTCAAAATTTATATCTTACTAGTCCCGGTACAACACATCTATTTATAAATATTTCACTTAATCATTTCGTTAGAGTTAACTTTTCTTGGTAAATTCAATTGTTTTTCTATCCTCCACTACATATTCGAAAATTATCGTTAAAGACACTTGTTAAAAAAATTAATATGAATTATATCATTTTGCATGAGGGCTAATTTAATTAAAATGAAAAACGTAATTTTTAAGATATTCTAATTTGTAGTAAACAAATTGTAGGTTCAAGAAAAACGTACATTTAACTTTAATAGCACAGAAAAGCTAAAAAAACGAGTTTTAAGGATTGATCGTTACTACAAAAAACCAATTCAACTTACTCTATATTTATTTTTACAGTATAAGAGTGGATTACGTATAGACACCGAGCATAAACGAGATTCAATTAAAAAAAAAAAAGATCGGATGAAAATAAATTCCCGAGGAATCCGATAATTAATTCGCTGTAACTCGCCAAAAAAAAAACTAAAAGATCAGCTCGTACGACAAGCGCTCGAGAAGCTACTTAACCGCGTGATCAATCGGCGAATTCTTCTCGTCTCTTCTTTGCTCAGCTCGTTCGCCAGCCATTCATTGCGCGCATCATCGCGCGAATAAAAGAAATCACTGTATACACATGTAGCCGGGCAATCCAATCGCCCCCCCCCCATCGCGATCTCTCGTGCCGTGAGAGAAAGCAAAGAGATCTAAAGAGCTCTACGTATATAAATGTATACACTGTACTGGCGCGAGTATAGCAAACGACTCTCATTGGCCATGAAGAGAGAGAGAGAGAGAGAGAGAGAG
>UELV01139486.1:0-18249 GCA_900490015.1 Megastigmus stigmatizans
ATATATATATATATATATATATATCGAGTTTTGGATAAAGTATTTCATTCTGTACATGATTTGAATAAGGTTACTGCGTCGAAGGACTATTGCACCATGCGAATGCAATGATACGTATGAGTGTGTGTGTGTGTGTGTGTGTGTGTGTGTGTGTGTGTGTGTGTGCTCCCGCGAGAGATTAAAATACCCGGGAGCATAAAGCTGCAGATGTTTTACAACGGGAGTGTAATGTTGTGTTATGTGTGTGCGTTCGCTATGACAGGTGACCTGTTTCGGACGAGTTTGGCCGCTGTTTGGATTCAACAACCGAAATTGAGAAGAGTATTTTTCATTTACACATATATAGGAAGCGAATCTTTTTTTTTATATTGGAATGAAATGTTAATGGCATATATATATATATATGATTAATATAGATTCTGCATCGCAATATATATATTGCGATGCAGAGTTTATGTGTATGTACATGTGGAATGGGAAAACTTAGAGTGCAAGCAGAATGTCAAACTTTAGAATTCTGCTAATTCGGGCTTATGTAACAATTGGTTTATGTAAGAGGTGGTATGTACATTTTTGTGCGCGTAGAGAAAGATGGAATTAGCAATGATAAATACTATATCTTGAGAATAAACAAAACTAACAAAGCGTAATATGCACGTTAAAAAAGTTACCGTTTTAGAATCATTACATTACTTTTTTTACTTGTAAAACTTACTAACCAAAGTTGATTTGTTACTTAATTTAAATGCAACAAAATTATGTATAGTTTACTTTTTTTGACTGTTTCAATGCATTTTTTTTGAGATAAAAACTTATTTTCCACGTAAAGATAATCTGTATGGCTAATATATTGCAATGTCTATCACCAATATATGGATGGGTTATTTAGGAGAAATATATATTCACAGAGACGGAGTAGTTTTATACAAAGTATGTGAAAACTATGACCAAAATGTGGATCCGTTGTTAATGAAAAGTTCATGTAGTTCGTGCAAAAATATTTCTAAGTTTTAAGGTCGTCATTATACGGACCATATATTTTGAAATAAACACAATATAAGTAGCGGATCCTCACATTAGCCATATTTTTCCATACTTGGTGTAAATATGGCTTCGACTTTGTGGAAATGTACCCATATATAAAGCATAATATAAAAAAACAGTCCATTTAATCAAAATAGTCTTTCCAATATATTGGCCATACAGATTATTTTTAAGGGGGTTTATAAATGAGCTTTCGAGTATTATATAATTGTTCCAATTATAGTTTTGTAATTGTTCACTTATTCTTTATTAACGCTTCTGAATTTCGAGAAAGAAAAAGAATGGAATAACAACTCCAAGATGAGCTGCTTCGAATAAAGAATCAAAAGTGACCATAACTGGACATATATCTAAAATTACTAATTTTGAATAGCGATCGTGGAACTGCGAGCTGATTTATAACTTTACAGAGAAATTATAAGAATGGGTAAAAAGCTTCGGTCTCCCGAAACTTCATTGCGCAATCGAAAAATCTAAGAAAGTCTCAACCAGTATTATCCTTTCGTAGAAGTGCGTCAAATATCTCTTAAAAAGTCTCTCTCCCTCTCTCTTGCTCTCTGCCTACGTAAGCCAATGTTTGCAATTCAGGTATTTCGAAGTGAGCATCGTGTAAAAAGCAGAGAGAGAGAGCGAGAGAGAGAGAGAGGGAGAGAGAGAAAAGAAAAAGTGAGAGAGAATGCAAGGCTCGCGCGCTTTTAAACTTAGCACAGAAACAGCTGGTATTTCCTAATATAAGATCCGTAAACGTCTCTCGTATACGTCGATTCCCCGAAATCGCGCGCATATATGCAGCGCAAGGTCGTACAATGCGATTCTTATTCTCATCTGGCAAATTAAGCCGCGACTCAAGTTAAGAAATGAGCTGTTGCGAGGTGATGCAAAAAAAAGTAAGGTTGAAGCTCTTTGGTCGATTTCTTTGAAGCAGTTTTGGCTTCGTATAGTCGATTCTGTTCTTTTGGAGAAATCTGGTGTTCTCGATATCAGCCACGTGTAGGAGTGTGTTAAGTTTTAATTAATTTCGCGGGAGACCGTAGAGATATATTATTGTTCGTGTTTACAATTTTATCTAAGATTCGTGGAATCTGCTTTTCTTGGGTTTTGGTCAGCTTCGTCTTAATCGAAAAAGCTACTTTTGTATTTATATAGCATTCGATCCATTAATTATTCATAAGTGATTCATGCTGAGTATTTTACTCGCGATATAGGTATATCTTATAGTGATTTCGTAATATTTTTATGATCTGTTTATTTATGCCACATCAATAAAACTCTTAAGATTTCTTGAAATCAAGCGTTGGTACTAGCATTTTTCTGAATCTTACGACTTTTAAAGCCTCAGAGGAAAACTTGACAAGTGTAATTTAATTTTTTTAAGCACATAATATATTTACTGAAATTAAATTTTATTTTGGTATTCAAGGTGTGATAAAAATGTGGGATTAGTCTAAAATAATCATTGAAGCTTTTTCTCTCCGCTGTTTTAAACTTTAATTCTAATCCTAATGTTCATATGATGAAGATCGATGAACATAATCTTACGTGAATCTTTATGTTTATGATGAGATTATTAAATCTGCAGTGCATTGCTTACCATATACCAACGTCTGTAAGGTTACTAAACACTTTCTTCTTTCAATTAATTCTGCGTGCATTACAACGAAAAGTTTGCAATCACTTTTAACTAATTACTATAACAAAATGATATTAATTACTATACAGACAAGAAAGACTTAATTTATGCACTTCCAATTGTTTTTTAAATAAAAGTACGCATATAATCCTATTAAATAGCAGCTCAGCTTGTCAAACACACGCAAGACTTTTCCTCGTAAAATCACGATCACAGCGACGTTATCTCGCCGAAAAAAAACAGCCTCAAAAAAGAAAATCCCTACACCTATAAAAAAAAAACCCTCGTCTCCACGCTTAATCGTTGCCTCCAACCTTTACTATATACACACGTCGCCGTGTGAAACACACATCGCGGACCGACGAAGCATTAAGAATGCAAAAGGTGCGCTTACAACAAAAAATAAAGAATGAAAGAGCATATAGCCATACTGCTCGGGGCCAAAAGAGTAAGAGAGAGAGAGAGAGAGAATGAGATAGTATGCGATGACTCACCGTTGGACTTTTCCTCTTGAAGGAGGGCCTCGGTCCTGAGTCCAGTGGCCTGTAGCCTGAGGTAGCCGAGGTGTCGGGCGAGTATGCGCCCGGAGGTTGGCACACGCTCCTGCCACTGGGCCAGACTCCAGTTTAGTATGTCCCGCCCGGTGCTGGCGGGACCGATTACCACTGGATCGGGAGCCGGTTTTAGGGAGAACGCCCTCGCGCACCAGGAGAGCCAGGCGGCGACGTGACTGGAATTCCACTCCGACGGATCTGCGGAGCGGAACGACGGATGACGCGCGGACCCAACGCTTTATATACTGTACATCGAGGCTCTTTTGTGTGTGTGTGTGGGTATATACTTTTTGCGAGGATGCAGTTGCTTGTTTCGCTAAGGAAATATGTATCTATAGAGTTTACCGGCAGTGTATTTGTATATAGGTGTACTTTTAAGAGCTTCGTAAATTGAAAAAAAAAAAGAAGGATTAGGAAATTTTCATCGATTACTTTCTACAAAAGTGTAAATTAAAGGATTTTGAATTTTATGGTGGAACTGTATGCAAGCTGCAACTTCGATATGGTTAGTCCGAGGGAAATCCGCGCGAAAAATTTCGACGATGGTTCGAGTGCTGAAGCAGTTCGAGTATGTTTCATTCATGCTTTTAAAATTAGACTCTCCCAACTAAATTTAAATTTAGACTCATATTGGTTCTACGAATCTAAACGTTATAAACTGTTAGTCACGATATGAAAGAATCGTAAATAAGTACTTGTTTTAAATGTTTTCATCGCTGGCTCTATAATTAAATTAGTTGTATATCTTACAATGAAGTCAACCTACACACTTTTAGTTCTCTATATAAAAAAATCCTGCCCGCATGTATACACTTATAATTTCAAGACGAAGTATTGAAGATTAATTGTGAAATGTAACGATATAATCAACTTTGAATTTGTATGGTAATAACGTGAAAATCAAATAAAGTAAATTATTTTTACATCGAGTAATAAAATTATAAGTTTACTTAAATGTTTAAATGGATATTATTAACTAATTAATATCCATTTGAATGATAAAAAATATACATTTTTCACATTCAGGTAAAACATTAAATTCTTACTAACGTTATTTGTGAAAGTTCCTAATAATTAAGTTCATTATCTTACTTTATATTTCATGTTTATGATTTTGTCACGTAAGATTATATATAAATCTATATTCGAAAAATGCAAAAATAAGAATACAAAATATATAATTTTCATTAAATCTCGTTATTTTAAAAAATAGTTGTGATATATATTATAAATATATCAATCATATATGTTTTTTCAACCTTACAATAATTATTGGTAATACAAGATGTCGTTTGAAAATAACCACAGCTTCACTGCGTTATTGATCGTAAACATTTTTAATCGAAACGCGTTACAGTCATCAAATTGTAAATATTCTTTAGAATTTTAACGCATCTGTTATAAAAATAAAAAGTTTCATATAATTGACCAAATCAAACCGAGCATCATCTACATCCCTTCCTAAATCTTAAAGTATAAACGAATCCCTTATTGAAACAAGCTGAACGTGCATCATGTGGTAACAGCAACAAGTACAATCCACTTGGAAAAAAAAAAACCATTCCAAATTTCTACCTACATCGCGACTTTGAAACAAGCGATCATCCCTCAAAACCAGTCTCCCCATAACGAAAAATCGGCACCGACGCAAGCGATCTAAGCCCCCCAGCAACAACAACTTACCCGACGGCACCATAACCGGTTCCGGTCTCTCGTCATCTTCATCCACCTCGTCCTTCGTCCTTCCGCTTCCGTTTCCCACAGAACCGGAATCGTCCTTCTCCTCGATCCGTTTGATCCTCTGCTCGACATCTTGCGCCTCTTCCGTGATCCTCAGCAGAGCCTCGAACGTTGGCGGGAATCGATCGTCGGGCTGCACCGTAGTTCCGGTCGCGTCGCTCGGCGACTGGTTATTGCTGCTGTTGCTGCTGCTCTCGTAGAGACGATCGAACTCCTCGAGACCCAGGACCGCGTCAACCAGAGGCGAGGATGCCGAACTCGAGCTCGACGTGTAATTCGATATCGTTTCCTGGGCGAAAGGCATGGGTATAGGCTTTATATTTAAACTGTTATTATTAGTCTTTTGGGCTGAATCAGCACTTTGGTTGTTAGATTTTCAAGATTGTTCGCGTGTCCCTTATTAACATTTTTTGTTCGAGACTTTGTCAATGGTAATGCGAGCTTAAAGAGCTGTTTATGTGCGAGAGCTAAATGTGATGTTTTGATTATGATAAACAGTCAATAATTTTATTATCACTCACTGCGTTGCATTACTAAATTTAACGTGTATTTTTATAATTTATCATCGAAATTATTGCATACACTTATTCTGAGCTTTAAAGAAATAAAAATAATTTATTTATTTTACAATGCTTCAAAATAATAATAATGTGCACAAAATACAGTAAAATATGAATATGTAAACTTGCTGTATATTGCAAAACAGCTACTCTTTACAATTGGGAATCAAGCACTATATCGTCCATTATAGAAATTTACTCTAATTTGTCGTCACTACTGCTTTTAATACCGTGCGTTTAACAATTTCATGATATTGCATCATACATACTGAAACAATTTTAAATAAACAATGAAATCGATTCAGCACGAGACTCGACATAGATGCGATTAAACAAGTGCGGAAAGTCTAAAAGTTCCGGCTTACGATCGAAACTTCATATCCGCGTATTCCTTCGCGTCTCGCATACTCTTTTCCAACACTTATACAACACTACAAGTATATATAAACCACCATGGCCAACTATTTTTTATCTCCGCAACTAAATCCGCCGATCGCACTAAGTGCTGCACATCACACACCAATAAAAAAAAAAACTAAGCTGGCGATAGTAACGAGTGTAGATATATACGAGTCCCCGAAAATTTACCAGACAACAGAATCTCGTAGCTGCTGCATAGCTGGAGAACCCGTCGGACTGCACGACCGCACCACCACCACCACCACTGCAATCATCCTCGCGTCCTGCCGATCTCGTCCCGACTGACTCCAGATTCCGCAGCTGATTCTCGTCGCACTGCCTCGGCGACGAGCTGCTGCCGCACGGCTGATGATTCACCTTGTACATGCGGACACCCAACGATTCCTATATACTTGTGTCTGTGTATACCCAGCAGAGTCGCGCCGGCGAGCGTTACCGGGAAATCGCGCTCGCTCGGTCGCTCGGTCGCCGAGTCATCCGCGGACTTTCCCACTTTCCCTCCTCTCCCTCGCACTACCGACGATATACTCTACGACATCCGGCTGACGAATAAGTAGCTCTCTCACTCTTGCGAGCGCGCGCGTAAAATTACGTGTGTCTATGGGCGAGTGACGAATCGACTGCGCTCCCAATATATATATTCGATGCGCCGTGACGGAGATATATACTATGCGTAATAATAATGTGTATAGGAACCACGCGACCACGTGCTCCGCCGTTCATTAACCAAAGTCGAATGAAACTCGAGTGAGCCTGTGTCCGAGTGATGCAGAGTCAGTCTCTCTCTCTCTCTCTCTCTCTCTCGTTCTCTCGTGGAAAGAGAGGACGACCGACGCAACCTGTGTGTGTGTGTGTGTGTGTGTGTGTGTCGAGGGAGGAGAAAGGAGTGTGTATAATACACACAAGCGAGGAGAAGAGCGGAGAAAGATTTTTGCGCGCGAGCGGCTGATGTGCACCGCGCGCGCCGGATGATACGCTCGACGCTTTATAACAGCAGCAGAGGATCGGCGCGAGAGAGGCGAGTCCCGCAGTTGCTGCTGCTGCTGCTGCTGCTGCCGATCATTTCTTGCTCGGCTCCCGCGAGGTAGTTTATAAGCGATGAAGACACGCGCAAGAGAGGCGAGGAATTGGTATTATATACGAACGGATCGAGTGGGGGGATATTGTGGGAGTTGGCTTTCGGAGGGTTTTCTGTGCTGCTGTAGCTGCTACTTTTTTTTGGGGGGGACAGCGATTTATAAAGATACGGACCCCAGCGCGTTATATATTGACCGAGGGATACCGAGTCTTGTATTATATGCTGTTATGTAATTGGAGGTGAGTTTTTTTTTGGAGGTGGGTAGCTGTGTGTGCAGGTATTGGGAGGTATTGGATTTTGTGTATATCGCGCAGGTGGGAATTGGTGTTTATTTTAACTTCGGAGGCCTGGCTGAATATATCATGGTTTTAGTAAGGATTGCTTGATTCGATAAGTATATACGTGATTGAAATCGGTTCCTTTTAGAAGTGATCGACATATTTTGGACTTTAAGGGAACACCAATATATATTGTACTCTCTGTCTTATAAGATTGATATCATGTTCTTCATAATTTCAATAATGCATCTATAGTAATGGGATACATTTGCGTTATCTCGATTTAACGCGCAAGGGTATATCCAGAAAAGTGTACAGTATTTTGGTGGCAATTCAAGCTTCTGTTTCTGATGTTTTGGGCATTGCGAGTTTTATAACGGTTCTGATATTTTAAAAATAATTTCAGTTATATAACAACCCATAAATTCAATTTTACATATTTTTAGAAAAATGAAGAGTATACTATTAATTACATATAGATTGTAATGTATTTGTATACAAAATAATCTTCCATTGATAAAAAATAGGTTTAAATATGTTTAAAAATCTTAAAATTTATTGCAATTATACCTTTTTTAGAAATAACTTTCAGAAAAACCAGTAAAAATACGAGAGCTCTTACAGGATTTTCTATGAAATGTTTAGATGACCGATATTATCCGTACGATTTTTATAAAAAAATCAAAATAATCTTACGGGTAGATAATTGATCAGTTCGACTGGTTTATATAGTCTCAATCAAATGGTTTTGGGCTCATCCTGCGAATAATATACTACCAAACGTTCTATAATGCATATTATACTGTTCAGTTTTTAAATAATTTTCAATATAATTACCATAGCATACAGTTTTTATACAGCCCTGGTAGAAATATTAAAGAGTTTCTATAGCCAATTTTTAGCTAGATTATTATAAATATATTGAATTTTAACTATTATACCAGTATATAATTGAATGCTAGTTCAAAACAATATACTACAATATTCTTTGTGATATAGGACATTCGAAAGTATACCTTTCACTAATCAGTTAAACTCGTCTATTTCCTATCAGTGAGATTCATAAATCAAAGATAATGTACAAAATTCGTAAGCTATATACTTAAGTAATCTTTAGCTAGAAACTGTTTATCATTCCTGTCAAATAATATTTGCATTATTTCCGTAATCAGCGTTTGTTTTTTATTAATATTATAAAATTATACTGCGTGTTAAAAATATATTACAATAAATTCACAAATTAATTTAGTAACTATTATAATGATGAATAATGTTTCAATTCGAAAGAAACTAGTAACAGCTAATCTATTCCTAGTCTTAGTAATTTTATCACAAACCATTTTTATATATTAATTCGCACACTTTAAAAATGTTGAAAAAAAAAAAAATATGCAAATGCCTGAAAACCATAATATCTATAATATACTACACTTAATAATCACGCGTCCGAAAGTCAGTATATTCCAGCAAAAACAAGGAGATACAGACGAGTTTTTAATTCTCGGCATCCGGTGACAGCTTTCAGTGAATTTGGCGTCGATCGTCGGCGACACAGCAGTAACCTCTCGCTCGCGCGCGTAACATCCTAAAAAAATACGATTAAAAGGTGTATCGCGTTACGCCAAGATCTCTAGCACTGCGCGAATACATTATATCTTATATAGAACGATCGGTCGACGTCGCGAGTCGCGCCGCACCGGTGCTGCAGAGTCGCGAGATCAAAAGACCATCGCGCTCGGCACCGGTATATATATATAGTAGTAGTGGAAAAAAGATCGAGCCGCACGACGCGGCGTGTGTCCGCTCAAGAATTGCCGATCGATCTTCAGCTTTATAAGCCTGTATACTACACTAGCGGGCCAACTTCCTTTCCACTGGTATAAGTTCGTGTGAGGCGACGGCGACGGCCGATCTCCCGCTCGTTTTCGGCGCCTTTCTTTCGGCTCCGGCGTGTGTGAGCGATACAATCGCTTTCTCTCTCTCACTCTCTTACTTGCTGAGTTCCACGGAAACGAGAAAACGGTTCATCCCTTCCCTTCTTCTGCTTCTTCTTCTTCTTCCTCCTCCTCCACGAATTTTACCGCTGCGGCTATTGTTGCATCTGTGCAGGGGACTAAGTGCCGACCAGGTGCCATAGATTTATTACGTTAGTTATATGCGTCGGCTATCTCTTTTTGGAGGATGCGCTCTTGGTTGTTTGGCCGACCGAGGGTGGCCGACGCCGCCGATCGACGTCTTTCGGGAAGAACTCGATTATTAATCGTTTCTCTGTATATGGATCGATAAAGAAAGTTGGTTTTTATAGGTGGCAATTTTTGTTTTGGTGCAGCGAGTTTTGTCTAATAGCTGCACGTGTTTATAAGTGAATATACCGATTCCTATAATGTTTGGGGGATAAGATATCAAGATGTTATGAATTTTTTTTTTAAGAAATATATAATTTTGAAATTTAATTTTACAGTCATTTTTCCAACTTTGTTAGAGGTATAGAAAATAATTTTATTTTTATTTTAATGTACTTTAAAGGAGCAAACGCGAAAATATTTAAAAGGGGAGAAAATAATTTGAATACTTACAATTTTTACAACAAATTTTATTTCTTCCTTCGGTCTACGTGTCAAAATTAATAGACCAGCCAATTTTATACCTATTTACTGAAGTTCATTACTTTAAAAAAAAAAAAATTAATTTTTAAATAAACTCTGGTATATTAAAATTGGCATACTTATTGGTTAGTTTTCTTATGAGGCAAAGTGAAAAAAACAAGTGTACCATATAGAGGTATGAGTATTCATTTATCTTACAAATTTTTTCTATTCCATATTTTATTCAAAATTTATTGTATCTATATGATTATCAATTGATAAATAATTGTAAACAATTGTACCATAACTACTTTTATTTTTTATATTATTTATAAATGTTTGCTATGCCAATCAAAATCCACGATTCGATACAATATAATTAAAGTTTAAAATTGAGGAATAAGACCGCAAAGTCATCTCACTATCGACGCACAAACATAAACTATATGCCGCATAGTCAAAGCGCGCGCTAAATACATCATAATACAGGCGAAAAGAATAAAAAGTATGTATATATAATAAGTTGTAAGAACGTCCGATTTCTCGTTCGAACGTATCTCGCGAGCGCGCGGCGGCGCGTCATCGGCTAAGCATCGCAGAGGCGCCGTGAATGGGATCGCGTCTTATACACACTACTACTATATACAAGCGCGCCAAAGGGGGTCCCTATAGAAGTGAAAGAGAACCGGAGGGAAGGATTCCCGGAACCACGCGTGCGAGAGAGAGAGAGAGAGAGAGAGAGCCTCCGAAAAACGCAACGCGCTCACATCCTTCGCCGCTGAATCACGTCGCGCGTATAGGCAGTTCGTGTGTCTGGCCAACTCTCCTCGCGCAATGGGTAAATAGCGCGCGCGCGTTTCGCGCCTCTATCGCATACGAGTTGGGCTTTGGGCCAGTGCGCGCGATACGATGATCGACCGAGGCGACGGGCGTGGGATACACTTGGCATATTTCACGAGCCTCGCGTTCTCTGCTCCGATTATACGAAGGAGAACATTCCGGAGATGCCGAACTTTTATAAGGCCGCGCATTTCTCGTTGTATGTATATGTATAGGTAGGTATTATGAATCTTTGCGGGGAGGCCCGCGGTGAGTGGCTTTTTCAAAGTTTGCCACGCTTGTAGTCTAAAGATTACTGCACGGGACCCTTGTTCATTATTTTGCAGCCGATGTACAACGCAATATCGTTAATTTAAAATATTTTTTTTTTAATATCAAAAATAAATACCGGTTGTACATTGACGATATACTGACGGATGAAAATTACAATTTCTAAGCCAATTAGGAGTGTTAGGAGTTATAAGCGCTTATATTTGTAGCAAAGAAGAATTAGGGTTCGTTCGATAAAGGTTCTATCTTAATTTTTCAGATCAAAAAGATATTTCATCTCAATTTTTCAGGTCAAGAAAAGTTTTATCCTACAAGTACGTTTTTTTTTCTTTCGTGGAAATTACCTAATTCTTTTTCACAAAGATTATATCAAAGATTTTTTATTCATGTAATTGTAGTTTTGACTAAGAAAATATAAATGCATGTATAAAATTTCATAATCATGCAATTTCTACTAACTACTTGAAAGTTGAAAAAAGAAAAAGGTACGCGAGTAGAACTTTTTTGAAAAGAAGTTGAGATAAAACCTTTTTTCTAAACATGTTGAGACAGAACATTTTTTTTCCTGAGCCGATGATATACTTAGATACATATTATTTTTTCAATATTGAGAGAAGAACGAAGTATAATAGTACCAATAATGCTTCCTTTAATAATAACTAAAGTCAAAATTTTTGTACCGATTGAATATATAAATTTTACATATGTCTCATCTACGAATTTAACCAATTTGACTTTACTAATTTTTAATTGATATAAAGACACAAGATATATAATTTATAAGACAACTTATATCGCTGATATAAAATGAGATATTATATTCATTTTCTCCTCCCCAGAGGTAGTGTGGTAACCGGTAATTACCTGACTTCTTCCTAATTGTTCAATAGGTATTATACATTTGAAACTAGATTTTATCTACGAGTATAAATTAACCGGTTAACCCGAAATGACTCGCCGTCCGTTTTTTTCGACTCCCATATTCTGACTATACAAATTCATTACAGACGTGTTTGACATATATATGTGTTCAATAAAGAACCTGCAATAAAGTTATAATTTTCAAGAAACTAAAATAAAAGAGTAAAATATATAAGTATTTTTATAAATGAAAATATTCTATCGATCAATCGATTTAAATTCGTGTAATACCAATAAAACAATCAAAAGTGTTATTTAACATTATATATTTATCCACAGCTGCTGAATAAAATCAGTATGGTCAAAGCAACTTGATAAATATATAAAAGCTCTCACAAGATCCTCGTCTCCGGTCTTTCGCCGCAACTCATCTCTGGCCTATAAGAAGAGATAGAAGGCGATAAAAATCACTGAAAATAGTGTCATCGGCGCGTACAAAAGCACACAGAAAGAGAGAGAGAGAGAGAGAGAGAGAGAGAGAGAGAGAGAGAGGGGGTCCTTGCCATCTTTGGTGGCCTACTAAAAGCTGGGATGCACGCGGACACGTATATATCACAATTGCCCGTAAGAGCGGCATCGGTATATAGTTGTGAATCAGAGAGACTTTCAGCCGGTGCGTGTGGCCTCCTCCTAACGCGATATCGTCTTTTTTCTCACTCTCACTGGCCGGGCGATCCTTTAGCAATGGCGGTTTCTTCTTATGTCGCTAAATCTTGGCAGCAGCTGCGCGCGACTGGTACATATATATATATAATAGTATCGTGTCTTTTTCGATGATTCCATACTGACTTTTTTACTGACTCCGGGAGCTGAGGTTTACCGAAGGGGAAAGCAAATGACTAAGAAGTGGTGAAAAAAAGCTCAAGGTATATAAATAGCATGGGCTGGGGGACACTATAGGGAAAGGAAATTGTTCTACAGTGGTTTGAAGTTTTACGGAAAGATTATTGATACGATCATAGTTGACATAGAATTGATTGCATTTCGGATATTCGATTGTGCCATTTATGATTCTCTTTTTCGTACAATAAATATACGTCAAGAAGATATTATTTTATTTCCTTATTAAGTTAATTAATAAACTGTCATATTTCGTTATCGTTTCGTTTCGAATGATTAAAATGAGAGCTACTTCACAAGCTGTTACAATACTGTCTGACACCAATAAAAAATAATTGCTCTTAATTTGTTACAGTTTAATATTCACAAAGTTTTTCATTTTTTTAGTCTCTTATGAACGTATAATATAAGTAACCATGCAAGTAGAAATACATTTTTTGGAGTTTTTATATTCAATAGTCTCAAAATTTCACAAAATAAATATTAAATTTAAAATATTAAATCAAAGTTTTGTTCTCTTAAAAACAATGGGAGAATACTTTTATAGCGGAATCCTCTTGATTTTTAACAAGAAATAATTTCCACGCGAGTTTTGGGACAATAAAAATCAGCTGCAATTGTTCGTTACGGTCGCAATGTGAAAAAAAAATTATTGAATTTTCTTCTATATAGCCCTTTCGAATCTGAATTTTTTCCTGTAGAGTAAGTAAAGATAATTCTTGAAACAATTCTAGAATGATGCATGGTTACTTATACTCGATTTTTGTAATAAAATCATTAGTTTATTTTTTTTTTATTTTTTATTTTATTTTCAGCTCAAATTGAGTGTCTGAGCGTACAACCCTATTATGTAGGGTGGAATAGTCTAGCTTGATCTAATCCATACGTTTATATTGTTAAAATTTATATTTGTTTCACTCAAGTATCTTCATCCGAAATCCGAAAGTATATATTTTAATGGAGGCCGGGCTCGAAGGTGTTAAATAATGTTTTTGTAATAATCAGACATAGATATTATATATTTATTAAGTATATGCATGATATTTATATTTATTTTTTATTCCAGTTCTTAGTTGTATTTGTAAGATTAAAACACACACATACACTCAGTCGTCCAAAACAAAATTAAAATACATAATGCATTTAAGCCTGAACATTTTCAGAAATAAACATGAGAAAACTGCCACTTTAATAGGTATAATGTACACTATCACTGTAGTAGTAACGGTAATTTAACTTAATTAAACACGTTTTGAATTATAACAGAATTTTTATGCACAAGTATCATTTTTACTTTTTTATAAGATAAGATTTTTTATTAAAGTTAAAAATTGTAACGATTATTTGATGTATGCGAGGCTATTCAACAATCTTACTCTACAGTAAAATTGATCATTTTCGCCAAGATTTCAGTAAAATGAAATGGTTTTTCAAACATTTATTGCACCATGTTGGTTAATTTTTGGGCACTTACTTCGTTTCATAGTGGACAGCTTGATTCCTACTATTGAAAGCATTAATTGAAATTATAAAGTGTGAAGTTACTAAGTACAAATGTTATACTTTATATCAATCGACCGGCGGATATCATAGTACTATAACTAATAAATTATTCGTAAGTACCAGCCACCTGTAGTAAAATTTACATTGTAGACAAAGATATAGTTAATTTTGGAAATAATAAAATTTATATTTCAGTTATATGCTGTACAAAATGTTACGAATAAAACTTATACGAGTTTCCCAAATACAATTTACTATTATTGATTCAAAGAGAAAATTAAGATATAAGTTATATATAATCAATAAACTCATGTAAAAACTGCGCAAATGTAATTTACAGATAAATTTTGCTCCAAAATGTAAAGTGCACAAGCCACGTAAGAATCCATAAAAATTCAACTGCAACTTATATGTATACCTATTCAGAAGGTATTAAACATGCATATAATAATCTTTCCACATATTGAACCGTGCTTTTCGTGGAAAATCGTATATCATTAGCTTTCGCTTAAAAGCAATTTTGCAGAGTCGGTACCTTAAAACAGAGTAAAGCCAAGAGGCGGCGACAATTAAGACGTTATCAATACTTATACACCCATATAAACTTGCGACGAGAAAAAAAAAGGTCAATGCGAAGCTGAAAAGTACAAAATGATACGGGCAGAGGCGCCGTTCGATTTCAAGGTGTCGACTCTCTCGCGTATGTGTCGGTACGTTATCCTTTGATGTTCAGCCACACGGTGTGTTGTTCTGGACATGCGTATATCTCCGGGAAGTTACTGGGTGGTCGTATATATACACGTAGTTAGCAGTCGATACCACCCGTGATGTGGAGGACTTACCTGAGGACAACATCGCGCGACTGTCGCTGCCTTTATTTTGTCATCCCGTTTAAAACGTGATATATATTTCATTCTTGTTTCCTTTTCGCGCGTTTCACTGGCTTGTGTATTCCGACAAAAGCCGAGGATTAGCACGAATTTGAATAACTACTAATTTATATAAGACGTCGCATAAAAGGCTTGTGTCGTTTACGGCTCTCTATACTTATATATACTTAACGTTTGGATGTGTATGACGGTGCCTTAAATGGTAGACAGTCAATTTACATCTTAGACGGCTTTCTTTTTTACCCTTTACTCCGGAAACGACGATTATAAACACTGGCAATTTAGGAATTAATTTTTCCGGTTTCTTCTTCAATCTAGCGTTATTATTACCATTTGGTGTTGCCAATAAAACTGCTTAAAAAAGGTTTTGGATTTAAAAACACTGTGTTGACATCGATTAGCAATCAAATAAATGTTTTCCTATAGAATTGTAATAGAAAAAACTTTTAAAAAAAAAAGTTTCGTTAAAAGATAATTAATTGTTAATTTTCATTAAAAACTTAGATAATTTCTAACAATAAAGCAGAATTTTTTACATCCTTATTTCGTATTTTACTTTAAAAATTATAATTAAAATCGTGAATTTTATTTAGCAAATTCAAAAGTTCATTGGGATATAAACCATATTTCAATGTGTACTTCAACATAATGAAAGTTATAAATTTTCCTTTTATGAGTAAGATCTTTTATTCTGGTCATTAAGACAAGAAAGATAAACAATAATAACAATCATAGATTTGTTATGCTGTAATCACTCATTTAGAGGTAATTTTGTACTGTCACCGTGCTTTATGAGAAACAATTAATAGATTAAACTTTTTCAAATAAATAATACAATTGATTATGAAAAAAAAATGTGAATGCTTCTACACATTCTAAATGTTACATACATTTGTAAAACGTCATTACTATTTATAAGGTTACCCTCAAGGATCTCATCTTAATCCAAAATGAGTTGTAAAATAGTGGAAATGTAAATCAATGTTATATCTTGTAGAACAAAGACTGTATAACCATTGTATTGCGTTCTTTGTGCTAAAGAAATTCAATTGCATGGCAAATTGTAGTCAATCAACAACGAAACAGAAAACAATCTTTAATTTCACTGTCTTTTTTTCATTGCTTTCACTGCTTTGGTCTTCTGCTTTTCTCCGCCGGAAAAGAATGATGTTATGACTTCCGACATTTCTGGCATATTGTAGTTTGTTAGACTGTTCAACTGCTCCATTTCCTGCAACATATTAAAAATAATTCAATATTTTGTGTACAAAATAGAATTAATTAATATTGGATTTCAAAACGTACCTTCTTCGTTTCTGGATCGTTCATGATTTTAGGTAAAATCATAATCAAGAAAAGTGGCAGTATCATCATAAGAACCTAAAAATAATATTAATTATAATTAATTAGATTAATGATTCTAATCAAGTAAATACACATAATATGCTTTTGATAATTCTTACCATAGGATTAAAGAGGAAATCAGTGACTCGCCACTGTTCTCTTAATTGAAAGTATCTAAATGGCGCTAACGGTCTCATTTTTAATGGGTATGGAACTTGGATAACTTGTGAGGTTTGAATTAGATTAACTTTTCTTGCCCTAAACTTGCCTTTAGAATTGATTTCTACTCTGACTGGTTCATAAGCAAAGTTTGGATTAACTACTTCCACAATGTATGATCCAGAAGGTACATTTGATATGATGAATGATCCATCTTCTCTGAAAACAGAATAGGTTCATGCATGTGTAGTTTATTTCGTCACTTAAACGAATATGAAAATAATTTTAATATAAAACAGCAAAACTTTTAAGATTTTAGACTAAAAATTTATAACAGCATTAAAAAGTACTAGAAATGAACATTTAAAAAAATAAAATTAATGTACAGTATACCTTATGAGCCAGGGTATCAAATGTAATCTTTATTGACGTTTTGTAAAATCAAGAAAACGAGTAGATTTCCAAATATAAAACTTTTTAATGAAATATTAAGGAAATATTTTTCATTATCGAATAGACCTGGTTCAATGATATTTATTAAATAAATAAGTATAGGATGATAATCATTCACATCATTAATGATGCAAAAGATTAAAATAGAATGGGCCTAATCACTAAGCCAAGAGACATAAATACACGATTTGTATATTCTTTAATAATATTCTTTTCTTTTACAAATACAAAGCCAAAAAATTAAGTTTTACCTGAGAAATCCGTAGTGCTCCCCACCATTAGCCATGACGTGGGTCATTAACTGCCATCCAGTATTGCCCGCGTTTTCCCAAGGAAAAACTTTTCCTTCAATAACATAGAGATCCGTTGATGAGTCTTCATCATTTTCGGCAAACGTATGACTAGAAAATAAACTTAGAACTAAGAAAATTGAAAATATAAATCGCGTTTGTTCAGTCATGGTGTTATGCGTATTTTTCCTACAACAAGATTTAGATATCCAACTAGTCCGAATACGTCTGCTTGGGTCAGCTGACGCGAAATGAACTGAGGTTAGAGTATGATATGCAGTCTATATGCTGATATTTGACAGCCTGATTTTTGAATGTTACATTTTTCTTGACAGTTGACACTGTAGTATTCTGTATTACTGACTCGGTTCAAATTTTATGCATAAATAATTATATGAAAACGTAGAATTTTTATTTTAATATTTGAACATAAAATATAAAAATAATTTTAAATATAAATTAATTATAAAATAATGCATGATATATAAGCAATTTATCGATTTATTGAGAAAGCTTCGTAACAAAATAATGGAAATTCGAACAGACCAATATTTGGGCAATGTATCATCCTTATTTTAGTTCCAGCATTGGCCACCTTAGACTGATTTAGTGATTTCGCATAATGTTTGGCGTGGTTACAGGTATGGTTGGCATTTCTGATGTATTGAGTACACCCCAGCCTGCAGATTTAAGAATATGAAAAAAAAAATACCCATCGATAGATCTTAAAGTGCTCCGTCGATCTGTATCATTTTTATAAAGTGCTCCGTTTTCTATTTTGCAAAAAAAAAATCGGTAAAATTCGAATCTTTAAATGCCCATATCTCTTAAAATAAGGACTTTTTTAACA
>UELV01139492.1:0-15034 GCA_900490015.1 Megastigmus stigmatizans
CGTGTTATGTCATCCCATGTCTGTTTGCTGTTTAGCATGACTGTCACGACATTGTCTGGTGTCATGTACCCTGTCGTCGTCTGCAGCCTCTGTTTCTCGGCTGTCCATCGTGGGCACACGAAGAACGTGTGCTCGGCGTCGTCCCTGTAGTGTCCGCAGTACCTGCAAGACGAGGTCGTTACCTTCTCCATCCGATGCAGATAGTGTCGGGAGTACCCGTGTCCTGAGAGGAGCTGGTTAAATAAAAATTTACGTGGCCCGCTCCCCTCTCCGTCCAGAGTCGTACGTCCTGTATTAGGCGTCTCGTCCACTTGTCTTTGTCACTGTTCATCCAGCGGGTTTACAAATACAATTAATATCTCGTTAAATCTTATAATCCAATGCAACGTACTGAAAACAACGTTAATCATTCCATTAAACAAGGTTATTTTCGAAAAAGGACTGGGTTCTAGGAATGAATGGGCGATAAATAAAAGAAAATATCGGGCAACATTATTATTTTTGAAAATACAAGATGACCGCAGCGACAGATGAAAAGCGTCGCCGTATATAACATAGTGCCTAGGGTGGGTATAGGGTATATAGCCGGGCGAACAAGCGAACTCAGGCGAGAGGCGGCGAACACTTGTCGCGAAGCGCACAGCCGTCGAGTCGGTGTTTCATGAATATTTATGTCGCTATATAATAACATTTTTGAGCCACTGTTTAGCTAATCCTCCGGACTCATTTATCCTGGCGCGCGAGAACCGAGGGGCTAGCAAGGACTGCTATAATTCTTGAAAACGCCGCACGCGCGTTCGCGCGCCACGCCATTATTATTATCGCGCGCGCGAGAGAGAGAGAGAGCACGAATAAATACCGCGGGGATTAAGTCCGCGATAGGTACGCGGAGACACAGCGAAAAGTGGAGGGCAGAAGCGGCAGCGGCAGCGGCAGCGGCAGTCGAGCTCTATAGTCGGCCGCGTGACTTCGTATACGAGAGCTGTTACACTGAGGACGATGCATGGCTGGCCGGTGATTTTCTTGATAAAAATATAACCCGGGTAACTCGCTTTCACGGAACTTGGCCAAGCTAATCGCTCTTTTGTACGGAGTGTACGAAGCACGTTTCGCTTGGTGATTTTTAGATTGGTTTTTATAATAAAGATGTTTTTTTGGAATTCGACATTGAATCGATACTTCGAATATTAACGAGGTATATTTATGTAATTTAGTTGATGGACGACAGTTTTCATTTGTGCTTTGAACTAAGTTACAGGATAAGAGAAGCATAAGAAAATTGATCTAATGATATAGCTATAGTTACATAAGGGTTTGTCGCTTCCTATTCTGACTCTTTTATTGCTCTTATGCGAATTCGTAATTAGTTAATGTGTATCCATTCGGTGACCCAGAACTCTGGACCCTGAACTCTGAATTCTGAACCATGGATCCTGGATCCTGTACGTCCTACACTCTCTATTCCGGTTTTTCAATTTCACTAATGCTACTTCATGTCTACTTGCTTGTTCACACAGTGACCCTGGACTGCAGACCCTGGAAGCTGGATCTTGTATCCTGCGCATCCTACGCTCGCTATTCCGATATTTTCATGCCACTAAAGCGATTTTATATTAACAGTGGATGTACTATAGTAGGAAAGATTCGTACCTTACCGGTTCTAGCATTTAACGAAATATACAATGGTATAATGATCAATTTTTGGAAAAAAAACTCTGTCACCATCTTGGTAAAAACGTTATGCCCTGGTAGAAATTTCTTCTTCTCGACAGAAACAATTTATCTTTAGCACTTGTAAACCATTCACTGCAGTAGCTGACGTAGAAACTTCACTTTCAGGAAGCACGTAGGAGCAAAACAGTTTTTTAAATTATTACACAAGCGTTCTAAACTTGGTGTAAGGTTTTTTTGGTGCAAACAATCTAGATCCAGAATCATAAGTTATTCCTTCCTTTGTAGCTGATGCAACTCTGCAATGAAGAGACCTTGATCCTGCGACGTGCTTATTTTTAATGCTTTTTCACCCTATAATCTGACGCTCTCTACTTGAACATTTTAACATCAAAAAGACGTTTTTCGATCGATATATTTTAGATGTAAATTAAATTTAGTAAACTCGAGACTTTCAAACCTAATAATCAGAAGTTCTCAAGTTGAACATTTTTTTTATTTTAAAAAGGTTCGTTGATAGTTATTTTTTATATCTGAATAAAAAATAATTTTAGTTGACCCTAAGATTTCAATCTTTAAACTTGGACCTCTGGATATAATATATTAGAGAACCATTTTTATGTTAAAATCCTCAATTCAAGAGGCAAGAGTTCGGATAGTTAAAGCCTAGAGTTTACTTAATTTATTTTTTATCTAGTTAAATGTAAAGCAACTATTAGCGGACCATTGTGGACGTTAAAATGTTCAACTCGGGACAGCCGGGTTATTAGGTTCAAAGCTTAGAGTCTTATTCATTTCTTTTATCTAATTACGTTTAAACGCTGACAGTCAGAGAATCTTTGGTCATGCTTAAAGGTATAACTCAGAGCATCGGATTAATGGGTGTAAAAGCATGTAGTTTATTTAATTTATTCATTATCTATTATAGTTGAATCTAAAATTTAATAATTAGAGAAAATATTCTTGATGTTAAAGTATTTAACTCAGGAGAGTCGGATTATTAGGTGAAAAATCTGAGTTTAAATAATTTTTTAACTGATTGCATTTAAAAACTAAACTAATCTAATTCGTATGTGGAAATATTTAACATAATGTTGAATGAATTATTGATCCTCAGGGAATACATTACTGCAAAATTTCTTTATTTTCTAATATTTTGCAACGTTTCGAGGGCTTGTAAATATATACCCTCCTCCTCAGGCAGACTTCAGACTAATGAACTATTGCATCTTGTGTGATCACAGATTGTTAATATAAAATTCTTTAAGAAAAATCAAAACTTATTATTTATTAGAAATATTTAACTCAGAATATCGGGTTATTGGGTGTAAAAGCCTAAAGTTTACTTACCCTGGTAAATAAGAATGCTTATTTACTTACTTCAACTGCTTAATAAATAGATAACTTCTAAGGCAAAAGAAGACGCAATCAGCAGGTTTAGAAATTATGCAGAATGCACTTAATACCCAGTGAATATATCCACTTGGTACTTGACCGTCAATGTTTTTTAGTTACATTTGCTGTATGCTCTGAATATAATCACTTGGTATGGTAAATGTCCCAGTAACTGTTCATAGCTTAGTACTTGACCACTCCCTGAAATATTAGCTTATATCAAGTATAATTTTACCCCTAACAAGAAAAACACTTTTCGAATTCGCAATAGGCCTGTAACACTGTTGGGCGTATGTCGAGGTTCCGATATCCTTAAGGCGGCTTTGATATTAAGAAAATTAACAACTAATTTTGATCATTTTTCGAACTAAATGAATTATAATGTAATTCAAAACCACTCTGAAGAAAAATAAGACGGCCACCCAAATAAAAATATATTTTTTTCAGTCAAAAATAGGTAGCCAAGTACTAGTACATGAAAAAACCAACGAGTGCCTAGTACCTGGCCGTCTTATTCACCATTATAAACTCGGAAGTGAGGTTACCGAAACTACAACACGGGTAAAGCACTGTATCGCAGGTTAGATTTTCGTACATGGTGTCATCTATGTAAATATTCTTGCTATGTATATTAATTTTAATAATATTTGTTACGCGAACTAAGATTGTGTTGAAAACTTTTTGTAATTTATATGAGCAATGAGTGAGAAATTTAAAAAACTGTCCCGCAGAGGCCATGCGTTCTTACAATTAGGAATGTTGATACAACCTATACAAGTATAGTACACCTTACAATTAGGGATGTTAATACAGCTTACATAAGTATAATACACCTTACAATTAGAAATGTTAATACAGCTTATATAAGTATATTACACGTATATTGTATGTATAATAAGTACAATAAGTATATAAATAAACCATTCAATTTGTATTTATTTTAGCCGGTCGATCTGCATAACAGCATCTCATGCTTCCATTTCAGGTAAAAGATTCAGCGAATAGACACCTAAGAACATGTAATAGTGATTAGACCAGACATCTCCAGTGCCTGGACGATTTCCTTGGTTGTGATTGGTCGAACGTATCCAGACTCTAGAGCTGTCCATTCGCTAGTCGTATTCAGTCTCTGGGTCATTTACCTTGCTCGTTTAAACTCATCGTAAGATTATATTCTTTAACAAACAAACAAAGATTAAATTGAATTATGTGTGAGCTGAACTCGTTAAGGTGAAGGAAAGAAAACTCATTAGGTACCAATTATAGACGGTTTTAATTCATCAAGTTCCAAACTCGTCGGTGTCTCGACGACAACTGACTACATCATACACGCTACTCACACACACACACCTTCACACGCACATATCTCCACGTACTCACACACATCCTTACGTTATCCGCATACATTCCAATATGAATACTAGATATGCTTGAAGTCATATAATTCACAACAGTTGTTTTCAACAGACGGTATCATATTGATACAACTAATTTAAAACTTCATTAGGAATGACAAACAGCAATAATATTTTGACAAGCGCATAATCAGATATCATTAAAGGTATAAATAAACGACCGCTTATCTACGCTAAACACGAGTGCAATACAGAAACGTTCGCTAACAAAAAAACAAGCTCTTCACTTTCTCGTTCCCTGGCATCAGCAAATCTCGTCCAAAGAGAGAAAGCAAACGATGCACGGGATCTACCTAATACTTACCCCTCTCGAATAAGATCAAGTCGAGCACCGTGCGAAAGCGAATCGCTGATAAATCGCTAAAGCTTGCACGCACTCTCTCTCTCTCTCTCTCTCTCTCTCTCTCTCTCTTATTCTCTCACACACAGAAATATACATACGTATGTATAGGCCCGACGGTAAACAGAGTAAACACGCGCGAGGCGGGCGTATCTCCGCGTTTAATGTTACCGCAGTCAGGTTTCTCGCGCGCCGGAGATTATGATAATCTCGGTTTACGTAGCATCTCTGCCGCGCGCCCCGCCGTCGCCCGCCCCGCCACCCCGCTGGTTAATTTGAGGAGGAAACTTCCGTCGCTTGAATTCGCGACTCTCACTCGCCCTCTCTCCCGCTTATAGCCTTACCACTGCACCGTACGTACTATATAGCGTCTACCCCACTATACTTGTTTGCTCTCTATCCTCTTTTGATTTTTCTTCGGGAGGCTTTCGCATTTCTTCTTTTACGCATTTACCGATTTTCGACTCTATTGTAATTTTCTCTATAATCCAGGTGCATCGAAAACTAATTGTGAATTGCATAGATGCAGAAAAATAAAAACATAATTTATGTAGTAATGCTGAAGAGGATCCATTAAATTTTTTCTCTAGGCATAACATTTACAATTAAATTTGACTATAATTATTACTTTTACTGCCAGAACTATATCAATGTCAAATTATTTGCGTTGTGATAATATTTTCGATTTTCTGAGGAGTAGGACAACTTAATCAATTATTGGTAAAGATCCAAACTACGAGTATTGGATTTCGGGAATTTGCACTCTGAAGAACACTAAACATCTAGTATAACCATTATGATTGGATTTTAATGCTTTTAAGACACAATTGTATATTAATGAGCACAAGAGTAATCGAGAATAATTACACATATTTTGCATAGTAATTTTTATCATTAAACGTTGAATAAAAGACGTTAAACGATCATCAGAAGACCAATTGCAACTTTGTATAGTTTTCTATGCCCCTCGTTAGGCCCAGGAAAAAGTACGTGTTAAACGTTGAGAAGTACTAGGATAATGTCTGTGAATCAGCCATATCGAATTTCAATCAAAGTGAAATGTAGAACCAGGTGTATCTAACTTTTTATCAGCAAGCCTGATAAGGAAGGTCATTCAAATCAAAGTGTATTTGATAATATAATAATATTTATAATACTTAATTCTTATCATTAACCAACATTCCAAGTAATTAAATATTAGCTATATGCACCATGTATTTGGAGATAGTATCTAATTTCAACCGGAACTCATAATATTTAAATTATTTTCTTTTTATGAAGCGGAATAATTGAGTCGCATAAATTATCAATCAACTAAATTTCGGAAGAAATGTTTATACCATATTCAAATATTTTATGTTAACACAATTGTAGAAGAATACTTCACATTAAATCAAACATAATTTTTTGAATATTGTAATCCATAATATCAAATTTTCGATTAAAATATTAACATATTATACTATTCTGTAATGCACAGAATAATCAATCTACCGATCCCTAAAATAAAACCTTCAATACATAAGTTTAACTATCTTATAATTCTAATTTTTTATTGTAAATGTTCCGCAAAATCATTCGGCGTCCCTAAGTCTTTTCTTTTTCAATTCAATTTTCATTCTCTGTGTCTCCCTCGTCCTCCTCATTCCCTCTTCGTCGTTCTCCCTGCCCTCTTTCTCCTCTATCTGCCTCTTACTCGCTCCCTCTATCCCTCCGTCTTTTCTCCTTCTAAAGAGTCGCGGGCTCTGCCGGCGTGACGGCTCTACTAAGCTGATTCGTAGCTCAACCTGGCTTAATCCCTCGTAAACTCTCGACAAAATTTCGAAGTACCAACTAACGCAATCGTAAGTTGACTAAATTACCTAGCGAGAATCGGGATCATTCTCGCGAGAGGGGATGAAAACGCGCAATGCTATAAACAAGCTTCTGTCTGCTGCACTCCCCTTTCTCTTCTGGCTTTCTGGATTTTCTTAAGATTTAATTGATCGCGTCGTAATTGGAAGATACTAAGCTTTATCGAAATTGTTTTCACTTCAATCTTCGCTTTACGTGGATACTATATAGAATCAGAAATGTCTGAAAGTTCCTGAATGTGTTAATATTTACCCAAAATAATTGTGACTGCTCGAAATAATCGAAATCGAAACAAAGTCTCGCTTGACACTCGATAATTCCATTCATTAAAGTAATATATTTCCGAGCGGCAAAATTATTCCTTGAATATCATGTGCCTGTCGTACTATTTTTACTTAGAAAAATAATATAAGCAATCAGTGCTGCTTTCAATTGATATCCCGTAAGCTGTAAAAAAATCTGAGAAAGGAATCGACTCTTAATTCGCTAATGGAATCATCGCCGTTTCTTCGAGCGTGACAATAAGCGCGCTTGAATGAGTTTTCATAGCAAATAATTTTCGTATCGAACTCGAGACGACGCTTACGAAGAATAATACGACGACAGGTGTGTATTCGTTCTTTTTGTTTTATACTGGATTCTATAAAATGACAATACAAACAAACGCGTTATTAACTCTGTTGTACAAAGTTTGTAGAGAAAAGCGCTAAGACAGACGAAACGAAAAGATAGGAACACCTAAACTAATAGTTCATTAAATATTGTCTACCTTGATTTTCGTTTCTTATTTAATTTAGGTACTCTGAGAGAAAAAGGTTCGATGACATTTACCTTGTCGAGAAAATGTAAGTTTCCATAACGTAACAATTTATATTAAGCCTTTTATCAGTATGTGTATTCTGAATCTATGTTATTTTCAATTCTTGTACAATTAGTAATGTGGAATGACAATCTAATTGTTAATTATTAGAAGCATTTCATACATTTGTTAACACGTGTATATTTATTTGAATATTCAATTACACAATAAATCATAAATATAATCAGTTTGTCACTTAACTACATATAGCTACACGTGCGATAACATCAGATAGCGCAAGGTCAATGACTGATAATTTTAGCGCTCGTTCACGACACGTAAATATAAAGAATTTAGAAACAGTGTTAATCGTAAAATTTCGTTATCTATATAATGAAATTGAAGTCGAAAAAAAAAGAGATAAAGAGAATTCGTGTCCATAAAAACTTTCCCGCTCGTTGTTCATAAAGTCGTGCACGAGCGCCGAAGAGCTGCCAGCACGAAAAAAAAACGAGGTGGGCGGCAAGGAGGGGGGCGGGGGTAAAAAGCAAGCAAAACGACTTCGGCGTCAGTCCACTCGATAACAGACGGCGGACTATCAGGGGAGAAAAGTTTTGGAATTTCAAATCGTTCCGATGCCGAGCTTCGCCAGAGCCATCGCCGTCGCGATTGACGCGACTTCCCTGTTTTCCTCCCGGATCAGTAGTGGTGAATGCTCGTAGTCGGAGCGACGAGGCGACGCGACTGGAGCGCTAGATCCAGAGAAAGAGAGAGCCTCTTTGATGTAGAACCCCGCACGAGCCGACTGCTGCTGCTGCTGCTGCTGCAGTCGTTGCCAGAGTAAGAGAATTTTAGGAGGCGAGCGAGAGAGGAAAAAGGAGAAATTAGAGGAAGCGAGGGAGAGAAAAATATAGGAGGAGGGGGAGGAAAAATATTCGTCGACGAAGACTTCGCAGAGCATCTTTCGGTCCATTGGTCCGACAGAATGATGTAGATTCGTCGTACTCTTCCTCGTCGTCGTCGTCGTCGTCGTCGCGACTTAAGAGCGAAGCGTCCGCCGCCATTCTCGGACCATTCGTTTCCTCTCTTTCTACTCCTCCTCCTCATCCCACCACCACGCGCTTCTCCGATATGACAGACCGATGATTTGTGGACGGACTCGCAGAGTTTCCTGATTTTTATGTAAGGCTGCTTGCAGGGCGGGTACGGGAAGATAGAGAAATTCTACGGGCGGCGGAGGGAAGTATAGTCGAGACCGCGCGCGACTGTAGCTATCGTAAATTGAGCCTGACCGAGACACCTTTCAATTTCCTCAAATGGATTTCATTTTCGCCGACTCAACGGCTTTGGCGTGCAGCGGAGAAAATCCTTTACTATTTTCCGTAATCATGAGCTTACTGTTGGTGCGCACAGCTTTTGCGATGATTGCGTGCCACTGATGATCCTACACTGATCATGTTCAAATTATACGATAGTATTTGCTTTGTCTTGACTCTAAGCTTTTGACATTCGTATAACACAAATTTTACAAATGGTATATGATTAATTTTTGTGTATAACCAATGGAAATTTTAGAGTACGATAATATTTCGATATTTGATGCAGTTTCTAATTTTGACGCTATGGGCACAACGCGTAAATATAAGCTTGTGTTATAGTTCAAAATAAAATGATAGATGTTCAATAAAAATGATTCTCTTTGCTAATTCCGTGAAAACTGCTTCTCGCTGATTTTACATGACGAAGCAAAGCGCGTTCCTTCAAGTCGTCAGAGCTTTACACGAGCGGTATTAACGTCAAGGTTTACTCTTCACTGCGCGACTCACAATAATAATCTGCCCACGCAAGTAGAAATAACATTTACTTAGCGCGCGGTATTGTGGACGTGACACATATCATCTCGTGCGAACTTCTGTCGCTCGTTTCTTGTCGCGACGACGGCGGCGCGCGACTACGTCAGCTGCTTAAACTCTATATACACTCTTGGCTGTTGGAGCAGCTAGAATCTCTCAGCTGTCTTCGCGACCAAAAGAATCACCCACGAGTTCGCGTCTTACAAAAGAGTCGTAAATTATTCGGCTCTATTAGGGAGTGTTTTTTTTTCTATTTTTGTTTGTTGTTCTTGTATCACGAGTTTCGTGTCAGCTCAACGAGGAACAAGGTCACTTTGGGAGAATCAAGATGATGCAGATTCGTGTTGCCTACTCTTTTGGAAAAATAAATCACTAGGAAAATGTATTCGTTGATTAACGGGATTATAGATTATTGTAGATTACCATAGATTAATATAGAAAAAGATGTATCCTCGTACCCGAAACTTAAAAATATTTTGTCAAAGCTTTTAAAACGGAAGACTTATAATACAGAGCACATCCATTTACCTATATCATTTATATTGCTGCGAATATTTCATCCTCAATTAAATTTATTTTTATTACATTAAAATCTTAAGCGATCGTGACGGCTTTGTACATCTTCTTAAGGTGTAAATTTTAAAGACAAGCTCTTTTTCTGAAATTAGTCAAATCTTAAAAGATTCATCATTTATTTTAACGACACAATATCATCTTAGAAATACATATTTTTCCTTCGATAATCCAAGCTTTCACGCCGTGTAACCCTAAATTACACGTCGCACCTGATCCCAAAATAATTAAATCCACTTCTACTCATATTACATACGTATAATATGTATATGCGCAAAAGGCAAGCCGTAAAGCTGGTGTACACACTAAAGGAACGCGTAAATCAAGAAATCAAGTGCAAGCGTCGCGAGAGTGACAGAAACTCGCGCTAGCCCCCAGCGCACCAACTTTCCCCCACACTATGAGTAGCGAAAGTAATGCCAGGGCGCATTAATTATTTACAAACTGCAGGCATTAAGCAATTTCCAGGTGGTTTTCAGTCTCGACTGCCTATAACAGTCCCCGTACACACCTACACATAACGCCGAGGTGTGTATACATACACAAGAGAATGTGGGAGAGAGAGAGAGAGAGAGAGAGAGTCTGAGAGAAGTCCGTAATCATCCGCAGATGAAAGAGCTGTCGGAGTGTCGAGACGAACGAAAGGCAGTATAGCGGCAGCACAACAGAAGCGCGTGCAAAACAGGCTCCCCACTCCTTCTCTCTCTCTCTCTCTCTCTCTCTCTCTCTCTCTCTCTCTCTCTCTCTCTCTCTCTCTCTCTCTCCCTCTGTCTCTCATCTCCGGTCTGCTTTGGTTAGAAACGCGCAGAGTAGCACCAGCAGAGAGCCAAGCATCCATCCCTCACTCGCTCACGGCGCCTTTTGGCATCGAAATCCCTCCCGCGGGCCATCACTCCACCACTACTGCCATCGACAGTAATCCCTCCCCCCCCCTCTCACTCTCTCTCTCTCTCTCTCTGGCTCGTTGGCTCACTCTCTGTCAGCGTCCTTTTAAATTAACCGATCAATCGAAGCAGCCGCACACACACTCTGTCTCTCTCTCTCTCTCTCTCTCTCTCTCTCTCCCTCTTCGGCATCAAACATGCATCGCTTTGTTATAACTAATTATCAGTCTTCTGTGAGAAGCGCGCGCGCGAAAGAGGGAGGGAGAGAGAGAGAGAGTTTGACGAGCATAGTCAAGGAACATGTTGAAGAGCCTGATGAAAATCCCTTTGTCCGATGTACTGAGCGCTCACGGACTAGCCTCAGATCTCTATCGCGAAAAGTCGGCGCAGGGAAATCCGCGGCAATGAGCTTCAAAGGGATGGGAAAACAAAAGGGAGGAAATGCCTCGTAACGCTGCGCAGACTACACTCGTTTACATCATCAAACTTACATTTCAGTTGCTGGCATTATAAAGCTCGCTCCTGGGAAAGTGTATATGTTCCGCATGAAGCTTTTTGCGGATGAATTTTCGATTATATATATATATATATATATATTTTAATTGACATGTAGCTTATATACATACGCTTAATGTGGCTTTTGTTTGCTCGGTATATCGAGTGTGCTTTCATGCAGTATAAGATTAAAATACTGATGAAATTATTAGAAAAAATAATTGATTTTTAAAGACCTTCTAAATAACGATAACTGAGTTGTTAAAATATTGCTAAAACCATATTTGCCTTATGTTTGCTTGGTAAATAAATGCAATAGCTCACCTTTCATTAATCCACAGTACAGAGAATACTGTTTAGCTATTCTACTACGATAGTATAAACAAAATCCCATTTGCCCGGTATCCAACAACGTTTTTCACAAAATTAAGGAAATAAACCAAACACCTTGTACATACACGCGTGGATACTCGCAAAAAAAGGGAAACACCAAGAAAAATAAGTCAGTCGTAGGCATATATATATAAGGTAGTCGTCGAGGAATCCGCAGTGCCCTGTCCAGCGCTAAAAGAAAGTTCTAAATTTGGCAAGGAGTCACACAAGAGCAAGCCTTCGGAGCCATTAGCCACACACTCGCTAATCCGCTTATATCTCTCGCTCTTCCGCACTGCACCACCCATGTGTGTATGTGTATGTGTGTATGTTTGATGTGTGTTTAAAGACAGCAAGACGCGCTCGCGCGCTCGAGAGATTCTATAATTATTCGCGTGCACCTGTAGCCTGCGCCCGCGGGGAGGACGTGTGCGCGGAGGGGGAACAAGGACGGCCATAAGGTATAGAGACTAGCGCTAATAATGGCCGCGTCCGGCTTGCGGTTGCGGGACGTCGGGCGACGTAGCCAAGAGGGTCGTGTCTAATCCCCACTGTGCGCACTGTGTTTATATGTGTGTGTGTGTGTGCGCGCGTGATAGCGAGGATAAGAGAAAGAGAGGAAGGTTGTGTGTAAGGGGGTGTGCAGCCAAAAAGGGCTGACAGCTCGTAGGTGCTCTCTCTCTCTCTCTCTTCTGGGCGTTTAAGCGCGATAGCTATGCGCGCTTCAAACGGAATCGTCAAAGGTTCATCGAGTATATAGCGCAGGTTTATAATCCCCTTGTTACGTAGACCCCGCTCGTGAACGTTAACGTCGTCTTCGATTCGCAGGAAGCTCGCTGTTGCAGCTGCCTGCCTCTACTGCGTTTTATACCTGGGCTTTCGGCCCTCCGCGCTTATGCGTGTCGACGTGTAGCTGCTCTGTATTATATAACTCGATAATAATTAGCCGGATCTAAACAGGGTTAGTTTGGAAATACTCTTTTTTTTTAATAATACTTTAATGTTTGTACACATGTAAGAAATTTTCATTGGTAAACTTCTTTACTATTCAAAGTTTTGCATAAGTATAGGCGAAGATTACGATATACTTGTCCCCTGTTTTACATTCTTCATCGGCTTTACATTTGTAGTAAATGTTATAATCAACTAATAATATATATTTATCGATCTTACAGTCTTGGGCAGTCAGGCTTGTTGACAATCACCCCCGTAGAATCTGAAAATAAAATTAAAACAGCTTCCCAAATCCTGAAAAGAAAAAATCCGTTAACAAAAGACAGTCTGACTACCCCCCACCACCCATCACCAAGCGCCCAACATTTACATTAATGTAAAAAGGCTGTAAGACCGATAAAAATATATTATTAATTTATTAAAGTACAGTCGACATATGTGGCTTTTCTTTTTTGAATATTGTAATCAGTTCATTGCTTGAGATATAATTTTGAATAACATACCTGTAACAATAAGATAAAAAATTAATTTATTTGTAACCTTTGAATCCTACGAATCGAATCTGATTAAAATCAATTCCGAGTACCAAAGTCCTTTGGAGAAAACAACATTTTGTGTATTATTATCATTGTTTAACAATATTGCGTAGTTGTAGTGATAAAAATATCATCTCTAACGGGCGTACAGCTCACTTGCTCGCTCGTTGGCTCGCACACACACACACACAAATGCACACGGGCACAGCAAGCGAAAAAGGAGATATCAAAACCATTCCGAGAGTTAGAGAGCGGCCAAAAGCAATAACGAGAGGACAAATCGCCGCACTCGTCGACAAACCTAACAAAGCCAAACCAACCTCCTCCACCTCCCCCCTTCCCCTAGCTCAACCAAACTTACACACACACACACACACACATACACACACTCTGACGTGTGTGCGCACGTGCTCTCCCAGCCGACTGCCCATATAAGCGTTTGCCCTCTTCTCCGCCTCCTCCTCGCCCAGCCGCGTATACATGTTTATTATTTAATAAAAATGTTATTGCGCCAAGGCGCACACCGACGTGTATTTATATATATACCACACCGTAGCGCGCAATAATACACACGGATACGGCGGCGATTGGCATCGTCGTCGTCGCCGGCGGAGAAAAGAAAGTGCGCCGGGGACAAACAAGACGAGACACATATTGGGTCCGTCCTCGAGGATCTTGGCGCGCGCACACACACACGCGTGCGCCCTTCGACTTCCACAATTTTTTGCCTGTCCTTTTTCTTCTTCTTCTTCGTCGCAGTTCCCTACTTTTTTTTTTTCCTATAGGGAGACAGACACAAATTCATGCAGTGGCCTGGGAATTTTTGTTTCTTCCACGCGCATACGTCTTTTCTTATGCTCCTTCGATAAGTGGGCATGTTGCACATTTATGCGGGCTGTCTTGGCGAGGCGCAGACGACAGCAACGGCCGCTACACCAACGATCATGGCGAGATGAGGATTCATGCGCAATACAGTCCATCAGGAATTGCAGCAGTGTATACATATAATTTAACTCAAGTATTTTTAATAACTTGAATTAAATTATAGCCACTTTTTAGGTGAAATAAAATATATAGAAAAGCTTTGAATAAGAAGATTGAAAAAATATAGTATTTAAGTGGAGCATATGAAACCTATGTTAATACTTGGAGTACGCGTACATTTAAACAAAGACCCTTTTATTTGAAACATGAGTTATAAAAACTGCATTAAAAATTCGCGTCTTGCTGTATTCGTCTAATTCTACTTAACTGTATTAAATACATTTTTTAATTATTTTTTTTTTATTTTGTTAAACATCTTTTATGGACTAATAAGTAGTACAAGTCTTGTAAGCCCAACTTGCAATGTCTTTGAAGCCATATTTTTGTATTGCATGAGTCTCATAAGGTTAGCGAGTATTGCAACTAAAAACTGACACTTGAATAATATTACGACTCACACCATAATCTTAATGATAATGCAGTACAGGCAAACAATTTTCTTCTCCAACAAAATTACAAAAGAAAAAAATCGATTCATGGTAAACCATAGCTACAATTAATCGAGCTTGAGAAAAAAAAAAAGAAAAAAGAAAGAAAGTCGAATTCTTGATAAACGCACTGCGAGCATCGATCGCCCCCTCAAGAACAACACCGAAATCCCGTAGCGTTAACCAGAGCGCACTAAAATCTTTGATCTACGAGACTCAAGAACCGCGCGACTTACATCTCTCCCCCCCAGTCCTCCACTCCGTACCCTTAGACTCTGCAGCCGCGTGGGCGTACATCCACATTATACTACATACATAATCGCGCAAAACTTTATCCATCCACAACGGAATTAATCATTCGCGCTAGAGCGAAGGTCTTAATAAACGTAGACAACTCTCTCTCTCTCTCTCTCTCTCTCTC
>UELV01139493.1:0-16972 GCA_900490015.1 Megastigmus stigmatizans
AACAGCTTAAAATACGTCGGATATGATCTTTTCAAATTTTTTCAAACCTTTTTTTTAGTTGAAAAAAAGCCTTGAAAAAGATGTTGAAAATTCGAGGTCTTGGTTGTTAATGGGTTAAAGTAGGAGCTTTGAATTTGGGCTCTTATATATATATATATATATATAAAAATGTAGCTTGTTTGAATCTACTATATTTAAAACTGATGATCCATTGGTTGTGGTCATCTTATATATTTTAAAGTATAATTACATTTGTTTTATTGATTTCCGACTACACAATCCAATTGAATGATAGATATACATGATACGTACCGAGTGGCCTTGCCCGTCTACACTTGGCGGTGGCCATAACGGGTATCTGGAGATTGAGGGATCTCGGCCTGGTGAGGGGTATCCAGGATGCGTCGAGACCTAGGGCAGCGACTAGGGCCGCGGGACCAGCCTCGAGTATGCCCTGTACGAGTTCGCTCGGCGTACCGGGACTAGCAGCCTGCGCCAATAGGCCCGATAACGCCCTGTTCTGTGCCTCCAATTCACGGATGCGCCTCTGCAGAGCACCGATCTCTTCTCTCAGACCCTGCGCCCCCCGACAAATCCAATGATCCACACATTATTCTCACGCACGTTTATTATAGGTTTGGTTCACAAATCGCATTCGGTACGCGTGCAAGCGGTTTATTTAATATTGTTTTTCTGCCGTAAGCTCATGCTGGTTGTATTGCGAACATAATGTAGAAAATCGTGTGGTTCGGGGTTTGTTGGTAGGTGCAGCACATGCATTAACGTATACCGTGTTGGTTTGCTTACGAGCAGAGTATATACATTGTTTATAAGCATATCATTGTTATAAAGTGACGCGCAAGTGATCTAAGCTTTCCAACGAGCCCGGGAATGGATGCAGAGACAGAGAAGTGTGTGTGGGAGAGAGAGAGAGAGAGAGAGGGGGGGGGGGGGGAGGGGGACAAAACACAAAGATGAAAACTTGGCGGGAGAATGAACCTTTTGCGAGAGAAGCGCTCGGACCACCTGGTTGGCTACGTCGTCTAGGCAGCGCTCGTACTGTCTGCGCTGTGCGTCCGCGTCCCTCGCCAATGCGACGTGCTCGGTTTCGAGGGTGGCGAGCCTAGCTACGAGTGTAGCGTGCACCTCACCGGCACAGGCTGCCTCAAGGCCCCTTAGCTGGCCGCGCATCGACTCGTTCTCCAGCTGCAGCTTCGATATCTGGCTCTGGTACTGCTGGATCCGTGCCTGCATATGACCATAAACAATGAATCAGTTAATGTGATTGTTTATTGTTTTATTGTTGCTTAAATTAGTGCTTTGCGCTTTTGTTACGAGGAATTTTATAGCGAGAGAGACATCCTCGCAGTATCGAATCATATTTGAAATTTGTCAAACTTCAAATATCAGCTCGGGCCGTATCGTCGGTCTAAAAAAAATTTCATTCCAAGTGACGCGAACAGCCAAATATATATGTATATATGCATTTCTCTCCGCAAAGGGGTAACACCACTCTAGCGG
Source organism: Megastigmus stigmatizans (assembly GCA_900490015.1). NCBI lineage: Eukaryota > Metazoa > Arthropoda > Insecta > Hymenoptera > Megastigmidae > Megastigmus > Megastigmus stigmatizans. Next base: position 1,522 of record UELV01139493.1, read on the forward strand.
CCAAAAAAAAAAAACAATTTTGACAATTCATTTTGGGAGTGTGGATTGAGAATGTCACAAATATAAAACACACCAGTGTTCATATTTCAATTTAACAATATGTATTTATTTAAGGAAGTCATCATTTAAATTTACATCATTATTGTGATAAATTAAAATATTTAAAATTAACAAGCACAATGTAACATTAATAAATATTTTTCAAATTTTATTATCAATTAAACTTGATACGCTCTAATTTATCTTGGTGCCGTGACGAATACTGTTAGCTTGCAAGCATATAAATATATATACGTACATTAAATTAATAACAAATGGAAAAGTGTTTTATACAATGTCTAGAAAATTGGATTTACCCGAGTGTCGGTGTTTAAAACGAGTATCGTTCATTAATATCTATCCGATCTATCCGAGACACTTGTTTTGAAATGACCATTAGGTTAATGTACCCCAATCCCAGGTAGGTACATTCCCCTCCCTCCCACACAGTCTAGACTCGTTATAGCGCCGTCGGAGCCTGACATTAGTAAGTGTGGCTCGATCTTCGGGCTATATAAGTTCCACCTTAACTTTAATGGGACTCATTGTATCCCCAAACTCTACAGTGATACTGTTGGATTTCTGCGCAAATCCTCAAAATATTTTTGGTACCCTTAGGTCCCCAATGCAATTAAGCACACATGCGCCGCAGCTTGTCGGAAAGCCCGCCCAAGTACCATTGATGTTCGTGCGTCATCGGGTAGCTAACAGGATGCAAGCGCCCAAAACCTCGGGCCCAGCTTTTATGGCCCTGCGGCATCAAGCGGTCGAACTTGCAGTTCGACAGTCAGTCGTCGTCGAGAGTCTCTAAAGCATAGAACTCAAAGCTCAGTTGTCGAGCTGAACGCTTCACTCGCAACTAACAACTTGTATTCATTTTTTTTTTACTTTAATATATTATTTTTACACTGCAGAAGTCTGCTGTCTCGTTGGTGTATTCATTTGCCTTTGAATCCCCAACAGATACAATTGTATCGACACGAGGGAACTGAAAATCTCCTAGTTTTGTTAAAGTGCTCAGAGTGTTGACATCTAGCAACTAAGATATTTTAATGATTTATTTCTTTTTCGTAAATATTGTCGAAATTCTCAAAGCAACATTATCGAATTCTATCGGTGTAAAAGTGCAAAGTTAAAGAGTAATACGGAAAGTTTTAAAAAGTGAAAAGTTGCGAAATTAGTGCAGAAAACAAAAGCAATGGCTAATACACAGCGAAATGTCCAAGATCCTACGGAAAGTGGTGCCGTTAGTTCGGCCAGTAACCAACTCGATTTTGAAATTGTAGACTCGCCATTCTCACCATCCAACAGTAACTCTATTCGACGTCTCTATAATAGTGAAATTGGTATGTACTAATATCTATAAATTAGCAGTACACAACGTGATACTTTGGCTTCTGCTTCTATGGTAGCCGGCATAAACAATAATCAGCACGTGTACGTGTAAACAATGAGCAGACGGCTCAAACTTCCAAATCTGTGTATATTTCAATAGTTCATTTAAATTTTTCTTAATGAAATTTCAATAATTAAAAATGTGCTACGATAAAATAAAATAATGTTAGCTTTCTGTAGGATTTTTTTTGTATTTTTTTCGTAATAGTGTACATAATAATCTTAAACTCGGGAAGTTTAAATAACAGGTGCTTTAAATTTTAAATTAAATAATTTTCATTTCACATATTTGTTTAATAACATTGCATTGAATTATTTATTAATCCACAAATTTGTTCCTCTTCGACAGCATACTTCATCAAGAATGATCCGAGACACTCAGGCATAATCAAAAGAGAACGTCAAACAACTCTAGATATCACAGAACTGCACTATGCAGTTACCAGAAAGCACTACGAGAGGATCGATCTCCTGATAAAAAACGGAGCTAAAACAGAAGCTACCGATGTGCGTGGCAGCAGAGCCCTCCACTACGCCGCATTTATGAGGGAACCGATGCTCGTTGACTTTTTACTTGATCGAGGTGCTGATATCAACGCCAAAAACAAGAATGGATTCAAGCCGCTGTTCTACGCCACCGAGTCGAAATGCACCGCGACCGTGGAGCTTCTCGTCAAGCGCGGAGCCATATTAAACGAGTTCATAACATATTGCAATCCCCGCTTGCAGCACCCTTATCTGCATAGTACTATTAAGACGAAGAATTTAGCGGTAAGTGTCTTTGATCTGTCTTTATAACCCATTTAAATAGGTTTTCTGCAATTTTAAAGTACTTTTTACTCAATTCTGCCGGTGTTTGTTTTATTTGCACAGTTATAATTATCATGATATGGGTACTTATATACGATGGGATTTCATAAATTATATAAGCTCTAATTTAATTGCATGAACTTTTTATTCATTTTCGTCTTTCAATCGATTTCAGATGGTAGAAACATTGTTACGCTGCAATGCGGACGTAAACATACTCGACCGCTCGGGCGAGACCGCCCTCCGCCTCGCCTCTCTTATGGGCCTAACCGACATCGCTGCTCTGTTGCTGTCTTATGGCGCCGAAGTCAATAAGTACCAGAAACAAAGCCATCTGTGGCTTTGCGTGTTGAAAGGTCACAAGGACTTGTTCCAATTGCTACTCGATAACGGGGCCGATCTTGACATGTGCACTTGGCTGTCGTACAAAAGGACCTGGAATCCATGCAGATATTGCTGAGCAAAGGCGCCAACGTGAACATTAAAGATAAACTGGGACAGACGCCTCTGCACTTTGCCATTCAGTACCGCAGAAAAGAGATATACGACGCTTTAATTCATTATAACGCGGATGTCAACTGTAGGGACAATAGGTTGGAGACTCCGCTGCACGCGGCAGTTAAACAAGGCCATGAATCCGCTGTCCTCTATCTCTTGCAAAGAGGCGCCGACATCAATCCCGAGGAGAGATTGCGACACAGGACGCCACTGCACATAGCCGTGAAAAACGGATTCGGTAAGTGCATCCAGCACCTGTTGACTTTTGGGGCTGACCATATGAAAGTGGATAAGAATGGCAAGACGCCCATGGATTTGACCAGCTGCGGATTGACTCTCCAAATCATTGCGAGGCATTTTATTAAAGGAAGCATGTCCAGACTGATTAAAAATCCGAAAAAATTGAAGATTGCCGAGGAGTCGGTAGAGCCCGAATTCAAAGTGCAATGCGCCGAGGAGCTACAAAGGATGTCGGTGACAAAAATGTACGACGATGTAACGTATTATGATTTCCTGAGGGGCACCAAACGCAGCCTCGCGCACTGCGTCACACGCAAAGAGGTCATTCACATCTTCGACCACGACAGACACATAATGTTCCCCATATATGCAGATTGCTTGCGTAGGAACTGGGATATCGGCACAACTTACAAAGACGTCATGGAACCAGCCGCCGAGAGACTAAATGCCCTCTTGAAATATGAAATGCCCAGTGTACCATTGGAGAAGATATTTAATTATTTGAACGTCACAGACATGAAGATCTTGGTTAAAACGATACCAAGTTTACCGATCACTTTTATAAAGAAAGAGGAAAGCAATACGTAATAAATATTAGTTCTTTTAAACGCGTTACATGTATATGCGAGTCGATTTGTAGTTGTTAAGTAGCGGGAGCATGTATTTATGAATGTTTTTACAGAAAAGGTAAGCTTTTAAAGATTTTAAACGATTTAAATATTTATTTGACGTGAGCGTAGCTATTTGGATAGCTTTAAGTGACTTTAACAATGTTCTGTAAGACGTATGAATATATGTAAATACGTTTAGAGTTTATTTAGATAATAAAAAAATTAAATATACTTATTCTTGTTTTAAATTGTTTCCTTACTAATTCTAATTTATATTTAAGAACATCCCTTTTTCTTATCCAAATAAAAAAATATATATGGAAAAGAAAACACTTTGGTTGTGACTTCCAATTCTTTGGACGTGAGATGCAAATCAAAACAAAATGGCTAAGATATAATAATTTACATTGGATCTTCCAACCAAAGATTTGAACACCGAAACCAAATAATGACAATTAATGACTTTAAATGTGACAACCAAAGGATGGCTCTAGCAAATAAATGTTTAGATCCTATAACCAAAAGTCTTTGCTTCTCTCAATTAAATAGGAGTCAACTTATGACTGGTTGACACAAGCAAAGTTTTCTTACCGTGTAAATTTATTTCCTGCTTGCATTTAATTTTATTACTTAAGACTGTTCTGTTTTATGTGTTACCTTTCTCTTTGTACTACTTAAAACGCTTTTGAAATACCAGATGATAAAAGGAAAGAAATATCAATATATAAATAATCATTCATTCATATGCAAGATAATTTAATCGGAACAATTTTAATTCCATCTTATGAAATTTAATGTAAAAGATACTTGCTATTTTTAATTCTTATAAATATATAATAAAGGAATTTTTATATATTATTACAATGAATAGAACAATTATAATTAAATCCCTTCAATTTATTGCTAGTTAATTATAAATTACAATAAGAACGTAGTTAGTGTACCTTATTAAGACTACTGTATGTCTAAATTCTATCAAAATAAATTTTCATGACTAAACATAATTACAATATAAAATGAATATTTATTCTTAAATCCGTTAAACAGCTTGAACTTTGAATTGTATGTATATATTTACGAAAAATTTTATGGAATCATAATTATAAGTCATTAACTTTTCACAATAACAATTCATATATTTTAATATATCGTAGGGTTGTGAATCTACGATTCTTTTAAACGTTTTGGAATCTCCATCGCCCACGTAATTTGCGTATTTCAAATTATGTACAGATTCTGAGCGCTGAAACATTTCGATAACGCCGTCCACTTCCATCGTTTCCGCGGAGCCGGCGTGGTTCGCTTGGCATTCACCTTTATGGGTTTGGCTCCACTCCTCCAACTCCACGGTGTCATTTTCTGTTTTCCAAAATTCACAAGCTTTGCAATAGCTTTCATGTCACCAAAACATCGATTACTTTGCCAGTAGACCATCCGATAAGCGAGACAAATCCGTAAAGTGATGAAAAACCACGCTTCCTCCACGAACCATCACCAGATACAGTAATGTCATTTGCATCAGCAGTTTTTTCCCGTTCTTCTTTAGCTGCAGTTTTCATACTGAGCTGACAAACAGTTTCTGCTTCAATAGCAATTTTCTTGACGATTGTGTCGTAAAATGATTGAAAAATTGGCCGCGGGAGATCCATGAAAGCGCAAAATTTTATGATGCGATTCAATCCTACTCCTAGTAGCCGCATGGCAAGAACAATTCTGCGATTAATATCGTATTCTTTTTTAATAAATGGACAACAAGGAATAGTAATCTTATATCACAGTTTTCACAAGAAATCACAATTTCAAAGCCCAAGCCTCGCTTTCCAGATTCGGTGAATGTCATATCTGATTCGCATTTTTTGCATACAACAGCTTGTGATATGGTGGTGAACACTGCTAAAAAATTTAGCATTCGGTAACTAAAGCCTTCATCTAATTCAAAATCATCTTAATCGATGTCTGATAATTTTTAGCCGACGTGCTAACGTTCTCCAGGCTTCGCTTACCCAGTTCGTAACGGTTTAGCGGTCGCCGCTTTGATATTCTCGGTCTTTTTGCATTGGACCTTTCTCCCTGTACGGATTTTTTGCCACTATACACTACTCTCTTCTCACTCATATTGTTTATTTAAAACAACAAAATACGCAATGAATATTTATTCGAAAAATCAACGGTACAAAATAAAATAAAGCGTTTGCACAACGTCGCTTGGCAGTTGTACTGATTCATACACACACACACACACACACACACACTTCTATTTCAGTGCGCCCTGGTGGACTTCCGAGGAACCATAAGGACCTCTTGCTCTATAAGTAACAGAATTTCGAAAGGTAAGAGCACTACAAAGAAGATAAATCAGAGCGCACCGCTTGAGTTACTTATCCTGCTCGGCGCTGCAAAATCAAGAATTGAACATTTTATTTCTGTATAAAACCAACTGGATATTGTATTTATGAGCCTAAAGTATCGTTTAAACCAAAAAACAAAATCAATTTTTTGAAAATTCTAGAGTGGTGTTACCCTTTAAATTTCGCAAATTGCGCTCGTCGATTAAAAACTGATCGAGCCAATCCGCCGATCGCGCGACTTCGTCAAAAACACGCGGGAGCTTGGAAAGCGCGAGAGACATCCATTCCGGCCTCCTGTCGACCCCCTTATACGATATTCGAGCACCAGTCGCGGAGAGGCTGCGAAACTTTTTAAATTAAGATCGATCGAGCCAGTTGAGTTGGACTAAGTGATTAGCGAGATGCATTAATCATTCCGTCTCTCGAGCTCCCCGAATATATACTATATAAGAGAGCTGCAGGCGCACTACTTTTTTCCCTTTGTACCCGGACGGCTTTGTTATAAGTCTAGCAGTTTACGTAGAGGGTTCATATGGATCTGAGCAGTTTTGAGACTGCTGAATTATTACCCCCTGTAATTTCCTATATATTAAATTGTTACGGTCCATTAAGAATTGTAAAGTATCTGCACTTTAAGGATCGTTTAATTTTACGATACTCTAATGACTTTGTTCATTATTCGTTGATCCTTATTATATGTATTCTAAGTATTTGTCATAACGTTTATCAGTCATCGCTTTACATCTCGTTTGTTTATCCCAGTTCCCAAAAACACCCTGCAACGTACAGACAAACGAGAGATTTCGATTCACGACCACAACCCAAAACAAGCCTGGCGTGAAAATCATTGTAGGCGCGCCTCTCTCGCACATCTCAGCACCTGCGGCTAACGAGCCTCGCGCGCGGAATTCATCAGAGAGACAGAGAGCGAAGAGAGGGAGAGACGCGTTAATAATCGCAGCCGACGCGTTGTTAGAGTAAAGGCGCTCTACCAGGTCTGCTAATAGAGGGAATAACGTTCACAGTGCGTGCGCCTGATTTATATGGAGCGGTTCTCTCTCTCTCTCTCTCTCTCCGGGCTTGTAACGACCCCCTTTTAGAGACCCCCGACAAAGCCTGCGCGGAAGCCGATATCGTAAAGGGACTTTGGCTAATTCTGCGTGATTTTTTATGGATACGCGTGCCGCGTGTCTTTAGCGAGATTATTAGAGTGAGTGAGTGAGAGGGTTTGGACGAGGATTTTTCGCACGCTTGTTTTGGCTCGTATATGTGTGAAAGGGATGTTTATGCTCGTGGCTGATTAATGAAAAGCCTTGTGATAATGATCTTTTTATAAAGTAGGTAAAATTACAGTAACATATCGTGTATGCACAAGTGATTTCATTGGGCTCTATACATGGAAACTTAATTTGCAACGTTTGCACGATCGCTTGTTTCAATAAAACGCGGAAATCGAGGGGGCGCAATTTTTGGGTGCAGATCGACGAAATCGAAGGGCGCGATAAAACAATGTAATTTTATTTAAACGCGCGTATGCAGTCGGGAAAGTATATATACATATATATGCGCAGGAATTACGCCGCTTTATCACGGCAGTTGACACAGTGTGTGGCACAATATATATGTATACATCCATATACAATCCGCAGCATCGACTGTGTATATATATGTATTTCCAGAGAGAAAGAGAGACGCACAAAGAGAGGGTGGAGGGTCGAACGTAGGATCGATAAATGAACGCGACACTGATAGCGCGACCCCCTCCGATTGCTCTCTACCCATTTATATATATATATATATATATACAAGGCTCTTTTGGTGTGTAACCGTCTGTGAAGAGATAACGCGCGTATTTATTGCGTTATGTGCGCGTGTCTCTTTCGCTCTCTCTCTCTCCCTCTCTCTCTCTCTCTCTCTGCAAGAGCTGAAGCTGGCGCGCGAGTCCGCGACAATAAATGTTTGCCCTGCCTTACGCAGGGCCTTTACGCAGTTTTCCTGGTGCGGCTTTGAAAGACATCGATGTTGCCAGAAGCGCGGTGATTTACATTAGGCGAAAATTACATTAGTCACGCGGTGGTAGTTTTACATGTATAACCAAAGGACCTTCCCGCGCGTCCCTTTCGTTTTCCTTTTCCTCGAAGTTCGCGTATATATATATATATATATGTATATACAAGAGATACGGGATCCTCGCGACATTCATCCATATATATAGTCTGTTTGCACGCGCGTCGCTCGTTCGTCTCTCTTCAAAGCTTTCCAACTGCGCTTTTACTGCGTACACATAGAAATGCGTGTGTGCGTGAGACTGCCAATGTAATTACACGCTTGTAAAATTGTGTTTAAAGTTACGTCCCTTTGCTTTTGATGGAATGATGATTGCTGCTGTAGGCTTATCTGATAATCAAGGATCGATTGATGTTTCGAGTATACGTGTATAACGACTTCGTTGTTAATTTAAAATACAAACGTTATAATCGATTTATTCACTTCTAATGCAGATAAAGTTTGGAAATTCATCTATTATAAGTATACATATACATTTCTATTAATCGCGATCATTACGAAGACAAATAGGTCTGTATAATTCACAAATCCTTTTAGCGCTTTTTAATTCATGCATATATCCTTACTTCCAGACAAGTGCGTCTATATACCTGAAATTGTCTTTATCTGTACGAAGCACATTAAATATGTATTCATATCGCATGAAATTTTTAACCGAATGCCTTATAGCTAGAATGCTCGCTGATTAAGGGGGTGTGCACTATCGTCGGAAAGATTCCTACCTTACCGGTTCTTACGTTTCAGAGGACAAAAGTCTCTGTGAATCGTGGATGGAACAGTTCGTGAAACACTGCAACCGCACGTAATGTCTACATCATTATCGCGATGGTTCTCAAGAGCTTTTATCAAAACTGAATCTCTAGCTTTAAGCATTTCGTTAAATTAAAAAATCAGTAAGGTAGAAATCTTTCCTAGCCTAGTACAGTATGCATCCTTAAATTATAATGGAAAAGTGCAGCGGACCGACGAACGCTCGCAACGTTCGTTATGACTATTATATTAAAATGTATATATATGTATAATCACCTCGTAGGAGAGCGTGAGTGCACTCTTCTCCTGCTTCAGCTGTTCGGCGCGCTGCTTGTGCTGCAGCAGCCCTCTCGTGTTCTCCTCCATCCTGAAATGAGCAAGAAAAAAAATGTTTGAGCGTCAGTCGTCTCGTTGAGTAAAAGAGATCGTATAATCAAATTATTCAATATATATATTCGTTTATAGGAAATGATAGCTTTGTTAAAACGACACCTTTTATTATAATACTTTTTCACAGAAACGGCTGTTCCAGCTCGCATTTTTACTTAATGAATCGGGGCAAAATCTGAATTTGATTCTGCACAATGTTTGAAAATAAATTCTCGCGGCGAATCTTAAAAAGCTGACACGGTCAATAAACCCACCGCGTATATACACACACAAACCAACTCGAGCGTGTGTAACCCCCATCTCTCGCAACATACACGGCGCCCCTTTCATTAATGCAAGATTACGCGCAAACAGGGAAACGTGCAGTACACGGAACTGCAGTTCCCGAGCTTATCCACACACACGCACACAGACAGATTCTGCGGGCAGACGATCCTCTCGCTCTCTGGACGTATAATCTCGAAAATGACATGTGCCGAGTGTCATCGTGCCGAGCGAGCGTCGAGTCGCTCGCGCTTCATCGACGAGCCGAGAAATCCCCGCGTGGTATATATATATACTATGCGGCACGGCATATATATAGTGTAAGAGGAGTAGAAGGTGAAAAGGTAAATGCACGCACATGTGCATCACAACGTAGCGAGCTGGAATACATACGTGGCCCCCCGCTGTGCATAGTGTGGCGCGCGTCGCTGTACAACCTATAGCCATGTGTGTATATCGAGCGGTCGAGGTACATCATCGTGGACGGGCTTGGGAAGCTTCTGTCTGCAGACTGGAGGTTAATATTTACAGAGAGTTGACTGTATCGCTCTGCCGGTGCACGCTGCCTCTCCCCGACGTTCATGAATATGTCGAGTTTTCGTGCCGGACGCGGGAAAGATGGGGGATGTATGGCGCTCGCGAACCTTCTTCTTTGTTTTTTTTTTTCTTTCTCTATCGTTCGGATGTCTGTGTGTGGTTGATCCCGCGACTCTTGAGCTCTTTTTCAAACACTGAACGAGATTAAAATTTCAGAGTCGAGCTTGCCAGAGTTGATTTATAGTAAGAACTTATCTTATTATGATTGCGACGAATGATATCTGTATTTTATATAGCTGTCGATTAACATTTTTATTTGAATTTTTTTTATTTCAGTTTCATTCGATATTGGTGCGATGGTTCGAGAAAGATAGCTTTATAACAGTGGTAAAAAAAAATAAAAACGAAATTTTCTCCAAAATTATTCAGTTTCCGGTTTCATCAAGGTCCACACACGTTTCCCATTCAAGGCCATTTCACACTACCCTGAATATATATACAAAACTGCATCCGCAAATAAAATAACGTCGTAATCCAAGTGCTGTATATATAAAGAAAGGAACCGAACGAGACTCGCATGGTGAATAAACTTCCTTGGGCGCGCGAACCTCAAACTCTACCAATACGAGATCAATTTTTCCAAAGCATGCGCCCGTCCCATATAATACACTGCATAAAGCTATATATATATATGTATATATATATTGCGTATGGTCCAGAGTTGGCTGGCAATCTGATTAGGAAGGGATGCTGCTGCTGCTGCGGGGTTCACGCGGAAACAGCAGAAACACACCCGAGGAAGTGGCTCGGGACCTGATGTATATATATATATACAACATAGAGGACGCACTGCGCCATCATACATCCCCTTTGGTGCTGCCGCCGCGCTGCCACTGCTGCTGCACACGCACCGATTTAAACTTTTCGCCGTCGTCCACCCCTCGTATAGCGCTTTCTCCTCGTCTTCTCCTGCTTAGCAACACCCCTCGGGTGGTCCCTCTCTCTCTCTCTCTAAAGCGCGCGCGGATATATATCGTTGCCACGCCGGCAATTAACATTGTTGCCAACTGTTGATGTCACCCCGCGCGCATAGCGGTCCTGCTCTTATAAACGCACCAAGAGAGAGAGAGGCAGGAAGAGGATCCGGCTTTGGTCGCGAGGGAAAAAGTAGGAAGTGTATAGGGGGGAGTAGGGTTGGTTTCGAAGGGGGACGTTATGCGCAACAGCAAGGGATTCGGAGAGAGAGAGGCATTGAATGAGAGGCTCTGCTGTGTATTATACGCGAGCGAGAGCGGCAGCGATGAGATCGCGACTTTCTGGCTTTTATGGGACCTCTCTTCTTGACTTTCTTTCAGGACTTGGTTTGCTGGATTTCTACCTTTTTTATTTTGTTTTGTTTCCTCGTTGTATACGCCAGCTTTATTTACTGGTATAAATATGAGGAATGTGCTTTTTTTTTCTGTGGAGGTGCGTGTTTCGGTTTATAATTATGGTTTGAATGAATAGAGCGGGTTTGTGCTGTGAATTGTCGAGGTGTGGTTCTTAGTTTCGAATAAATAAATATGGTGCGACCGGGTTGCGTGGGTTTTAATAATAATATAATTAAATATTTTATTTCAACCTACCAAAAGATTATTATGTATATAAGTTTTAATAAGCTTTGACAGAGTACATTCTTTAAATACACTTTGTACCGGATTTAATCTCATGTCTATTGCATTAAATTTATTCGATGCAATATATTTGCAATCCAGAAACGATGAAATTTCATAAATAAATTCAAATTCGAGTTCAATTGTATTGTATTCAGGAACCATTGGCTATCAGCGAAATTCATTATAAATGGCGGCATTTTATCGGAAAAATGCCGAATGGAATTCTCGTGTAAACAAGCACGAAAATTATTTCACTCTGGTATGCAAAGAGTTCCACTTTGTAAGCATTGCCATACCGTAGGAAAAATTCAGAAAACTATTTCTTTTTTAAATTCAATGCCGTTCGTTACCTGTATATCACGCGGAAATAGACAGAAGATATGGTGTAAAAAAAATGTCTTCAAAAACAGCTCTTAATCGCTGATATTTATTTACTTGCTCCTAAAAGGGTCATAAACGCAAAAGTTTGGAAGAAAAAAAAAGAGGAAGCGAACAAGCGTCAAATGAAGTCGTAAAAAAAAGGACGTAAAAAGTAAGAAACGCTATTGGTCTCTTTCACTGGTGCGCAGGCATGCAGACAAGCACAGATATAAACACGCACGACTATCACGAGGCAGTATGGAAATATACCACGGCGGGCATCTACCGAGTCTCCATATTTCTCGAGCTCTTTATCCCTGATTCTTTCGCCAGAAAAGACTCCCCTTTGTTGCCGGAAGAATACACGCCTCATAGGGTCTCTATTCCATGGTATATTCTTCTCGACGCGACGCTTGAGAGTATACAACTCGGGCTCCGGTCCCGTAGCTGCGCACCAAACACCAAGCCCAGTGATATGAATTTTCCCTTGTTGGAAACGAAAAAAAGGAGAGAGAGGGGGGGGCGAGCTATTCATTAGGGTATTTCTGTCCGCGATGGAAGTCGGATGTCCGAATTGGGAGAAAAATATGTCTTTTACAACGGCTGTCTGAATGTTCTTGCGGATGCAAGGTAGTTTTCCAAATTGACGAGCGTAAGCAGAAATTTCGACAATAAATGCGTTTTGAAAATGGTCGAATAAAAAGTTCCCATACGGAACTTATTATAAATCAATGGATATATCATATAATGTGAGAACTTTTTATAATTCTAAAATAACAATAAAATTAATTAAACACGATCTTGAGGGCCAAAGTTAGAAAGAAAACCCTCTATATGTATGTATATATACAAAAATGACAAGGTTTCGCCGGTATGGGTTGCCGACATCTTCAGGCAAAATTAAATTAGATTTAAATTTTGACTACATCTTATGATTATAACAGCTATTGCTACGTAAGTAGTCTATGAATTAAGGAGGGTGATATTCCAAAATTCTAATATAAATTAAATTTTTAAAAGAAATATGTGATTTGTTATTTGCACAATGCGCTTGATGTAAATAAAATAAACGTATTTAAGAGAAATGTTTAGTAAAAGTAACCGTGACAACGAATACCTGCCGAGGGTACTGCAAACATTTATAAAATAATCGTTAGAAATTGTACCGTGTTCTATATAAACTTGCCACAATAATTCTTACAATCCACTTTTCCCTTTGTACATAATTTGCACGTCTTTACAAGCTGGCTAATTTTCTAATATTACGCCACAGTTATGCCGATCGTTTTACAAGTCGATTTTATTACACAACAGGAAAATAGAAAAATAGAAAGATGTGCAGTAAACTTCATAGTCCGTTTCAATGCATTCATTTCAAGAGAGAACAACTACTTTACGTAAAAAATACAGCTACGAAAATAGTTTGATAGTATTAATATTTAATTATTTAACTAAGTAAAAATATAAGATACGTGTATTTTTAAAGATATAGGAAATATTATTTTATTATATATTAAATACATTAAAATTACTTTTGCGACTTTTAAGAAATTTATTAATTCGCTTAAGCAACGTATTTACATTGAGAAGAATCGTTCGACCAAAATTAACTTGTACTAATTTGCTACCATCAATTGCAGAAACTAGAAGTTATTTTGTGATAAAATAAGTTTGTTGACCGACTAAAGTTAAAAATGGCTATACCTACTTTTATTCTTTTATTAGTTACATTTTCTTGTCAACTAGTTACGGGATATGAAGCTAATCAGAATTGGTTAAATATTTTAAAACAAAAACTGTTAAATAATCCAAGTTCTTATGAAATAAAATTTGTAATGGCCAATAAAATAAAAACTAACGATCAGAGTGTTATATTTATGGAACTAATGCAAGATATTCCATCCACATTAGTGAATTTAGGTGAATTCTATTCAGGTGATGACATTTTGCAATATTGCGAAGGTAACTCCTATGAAATATTATACGTTGTTCTGCAATCGGAATGCAGCAATATGATGAACCGAATTAAATACATGCTAGATGCGATATCACGATGTCCTTCCAACAATGCACGACCAAAAGTTTTACTGATTTTATTTAATGACATCACGGACTGTTATGTGTTATTAAAAACCGTACTTCGATACGCATGGTCAAAAAAGTTCTTGGACTTTTCGATCGTAGAAATTAAAAAGAGTATCGACACTACATTTCATTATTATTTCAATCCATTTCAAGAAGACTTTTTCAGAAATAACTTATCATCAGATGTTCAACTTTTTCCAAACAAACTGAAAAATATTAATGGATATCCTTTCAAAATACTTATTTCTCATTTACCACCATTTATATTCATAGAAAAAAAACCTGCTGCCCAATTATACGTATATTACCCTATATTACTCATAGCAGCTGAAATTCTGAACTTTTCAGTTACATACACTATAGCAGCACAAGTCTCTGCATCTAATAATCCTGATATACTGGATATAACAAAGGAACATTTTCGAACGGATTCTATTAATGCTTATGCATTACCAAGTACAGTCGTAATACCATATACAGCATACGTGCCTTTGGAGTACACGTTAAAATCTTATGTCGCTATTGTACCCATTATTCATATCTTCAAAATTGATGCTTCTTATTTGTACAAGCTTATGTCTGTGCTTATTTTGGTTTTATTTATTATTCTTATTACTTATGCAATGAAATTATTAAAAATCATAAGCAATGAGTTAACCCTTTTCAATCTGATACGATCAATGCTTAGCACATCTGTACCCATACGTCTTGAGAACTCTCCGGACAGAATATTCTTCTTTAGCGTTCTGGTAGTTGCATTAGTATTTGGTACGGATTTTGTTTCTGATATTATAGACTTTACCATTATAAGTGATGAAATTAAATTTGATAATTTTAAAGAACTTGATGAATCTCAGTTAACACCTTCTATTCGAAGACCCACTTATCACAGAATTTTTCTTACAAACATAAATACAAATACAAATAATGACCATTTTTCTAATATAAGAAAGAAAGTGAGATTCGTGAACGGTAGTTTGTTTTGTTTACAAGTATTAAAAGAAGAGAAAAATATATTCTGTATAATGAATATTAATCAAGCCATAATCCTAATGAACGAGAATAAAAATTTAATTGGCATGAAAATAGCACCGCTCGTTTTTACTGAGAGAACAACAGTACAATTGTTTGAAAGAGGTTCGCCTTACAAAGATAAATTTCTTGAAATTTTCCGGAGACTGTACGAGTCTGGACTTTGGCAACGTTCGGATCGACTTCGCAAGTTTTCGACTTTTCCCAAGCATGAAAAAAGTAAACCAATGGTGCAACGTAATGATGCGGTTGGATATGTTGTATTATTAAGTATTGGATTTTCTCTCTGTTTAATTATATTTTTATTCGAATTATTACAAGACCGCTTAGAAATTTACAGATCTAATGTATATACATTTTTTATTTTATC
>UELV01139495.1:4543-21483 GCA_900490015.1 Megastigmus stigmatizans
TGTTTTAAAGAACTTCTATTCCAGCTGATGTTATAAATGCAATTTGAACGCAGGTCCGTTCTAACATCGGGAGTGGGGGGACTTATATCAATATGGGGCCCTTATTATTACTCCACTAAATACTGAACTCTGGAACATCGGGTTATAAGAATGAAGATTTTAAGGCTTACAAAATGATGTATAAAAAGGTCAACGATAGTTAAGAATCTTTTTTTGTCATCAAAATTCGTAACTGTAGAACATCGGGTTATATATTAAAAGCTCGTGGTTTAACTAATTACATATAAAAAGATCGAGGATAGTCAAAAATCTTTTGATCCTTTTGATAATTTAAAATTGATTGCGCTGGGATTGTGGTGTAACAGTTTAGAATTTATTTAGTTTGTTTCATCGAATTGCATTAAAAATCTGGCCGAGTATCATTTTTTGCAATAAAATACTCAACTCGAGAGCATTGGCATTTTAGGTGTAAAAGTCTAGGGTTTGATAATTTTAATTTATATTTAGCAGAAGCTAAATTATAACAATCGTTGAAAACCGTCTTAACGTTAAAATATATTATTAAATCACGAATGAAAACTATCATTACTCATATACACCCTCAAAGTATGAAAAAACGATGGTCAAAATTTCCCGGGAAAAGTTTGGCGCGCAAGACCATTTCGCCCACTCGGATACTATTTTCTCTTGAGCAATAAAGCTAAATCTAGTCAAACAAATGAATTCAAAAATCAATAGTGTAAACTATCACTGCTCACATAAAGCCTTAACGTTTGAAAACACGTTGGTAAAAATGTCCAGGGAAAATTTGGGAGTACGACTATTTGGCGGACGCGGGTTGTATTTTAACAAGAGCAAAGAAGATAAATTCAGTCAAACACATATATTATTAAATCACGAATGAAAACTATAACTGCTCAGATAAACCCTCAACGTTTGAAAAAAGGTCGGTAAAAATTTCAAGGGAAAAGTTTGGCGCGTACGACCATTTGGCGCACGTGGGTACTATTTTATGATGAGCAACGAAGCTAAATTCAGTCAAACAAATGTATTATTAAATCACGAAGGAAAACTATCTCTGCTCAGAAAAAACCCTCAATGTTTGAAAAAACGTTGGTAAAAATTTCTAGGGAAAAGCTTGGCGCGTGCAACAATTTGACGCACGCGGGTTCTATTTTATCGTGAGCTACTAAACCTAAATTCAGTAAAACCAATGTATTATTAAATCAAGAATGAAAACTATCACTGCTCAGATGCACCCTCAACGTTTGACAAAAAGTTGGTAAAAATTTCCAGGGAAAACCTAGTCGCGTGCAACCATATTGCGCACGCGGATTCTATTTTCTCATGAGCTACTAAAGCTTAATTCAGTTACAGTAATGTAGTATTAAATCACGAATGAAAACTATGTCTGCTCAGATAAACCGACAAGAATTGATAAAACGCAGGTAAAAATTTCAAGGAAAAAGTTTGACGCGTACGACAATTTGGCGCACGCGGGTAGTATTTTAACAAGAGCAAAGAAGCTAAATTCAATCAAACACACGTATTATTAATTCACGAATGAAAACTGTTACTGCTCAGATAAACCCTCAACATTTGAAAAAAGGTTGTTAAAATTCTCAAGGGGAAAGCTTGGCGCGTACGGCCATTTGGCACAAGCGGGTTCTATTTTATCATGAGCAAAGAAGCTAAATTAAGTCAGAAAAATGTATATGAACATCACGAATGAAAACTATCTCTGCTCCGATAAACCCTCAACGTTTCAAAAAACGTTGGTAAAAATTTCTATATTATCATGAGCTACTAAACCTAAATTCAGTAAAACCAATGTATTATTAAATCAAGAACAAAAACTATCTCTGCTCAGATAAACCCTCAATGTTTGAAAAAACGTTGGTAAAAAATTTCAGGGAAAACTTGGCGCGTACGACAACTTGGCGCACGCGGGTTTTATTCTATCATGAGCACTGAAGCTAAATTAAGTCAAACAAATGTACTATTAAATCACGAATGAAAACTATCTCTGCTCAGATTAACCCTCAACGTTTGAAAAAACGATGGTAAAAATTTCCAGGGAAAAGTTTGGCGCGCAAGACCATTTGGCGCACGCGGTTACTATTTTATCATGAGCAATAAAGCTAAATCTAGCCAAACAAACGTATTCAAAAATCAATAGTGTAAACTATCACTGCTCACATAAACCCTTAACGTTAGAAAACACGTTGGTAAAAATTTCCAGGGAAAAGCTAGTCGCGTGCAACCATTTCGCGCACGCAGATTCTATTTTCTCATGAGCTACTAAAGCTTAATTCAGTTACAGTAATGTATTATTAAATCACGAATGAAAACTATCTCTGCTCAGATAAACCCCCAACATTTGAAAAAAGGCTGGTAAAAATTTCTAAGGAAAAGTTTGGCGCGTACAATCATTAGGGGCACACGGCTTCTTTTTATCAGAAGCAATGAAGCTAAATTCAGTCAAAATAATTTATTATTAAATCACGAATTAAAACTATCACTGCTCGGATACTCCTTCAACGTTTGAAAAAACGCTGGTCAAAATTGCCAGGGAAATGTTTGGCTCGTACGACCATTTGGAGCACGTGGGTTTTATTTTATGATGAGCAACGGAGCTAAATTCAATCAAACAAATGTATTATTAAATTACAATCAAAAACTATCTCTGCCCAGATAAACCCTCAATGTTTAAAAAACGTTGGAAAAAATTTTCAGGGAAAGCTGGGCGCGTACGACAATTTGGCGCACGCGGGTTTTATTCTATCATGAGCACTGAAGCTAAATTAAGTCAAACAAATGTACTATTAAATCACGAAGGAAAACTATCTCTACTCAGATTAACCCTCAACGCTTGAAAAAACGATGGTAAAAATTTCCAAGGAAAAGTTTGGCGCGCAAGACCATTTGGTGCACGCGGTTACTATTTTATCATGAGCAACAAAGCTAAATCTAGTCAAACAAGTGTATTCAAAAATCAATAGTGTAAACTATCACTGCTCACATAAACCCTTAACGTTAGAAAACACGTTGGTAAAAATTTCCAGGGAAAAGCTAGTCGCGTGCGACCATTTCGCGCACGCAGATTCTATTTTCTCATGAGCTACTAAAGCTTAATTCAGTTACAGTAATGTATTATTAAATCACGAATGAAAACTATCTCTGCTCAGATAAACCCACAAGAATTGATAAAACGCAGGTAAAAATTTCCAGGGACAAGCTTGGCGCGTGCAACCATTTGGCACACGCGGGTTCTATTTTATCATGAGCTACTAAACTTAAATTCAGTAAAACAAATGTATTATTACATCACGAACCAAAACTATCTCTGCTCAGATTAACCCTTAACGTTTGAAAACACATTGGCAAAAATGTCCAGGGAAAAGTTTGGCGCGTACGACCATTTGGCGCACGTGGGTTCTATTTTATGAGGAGCAACGAAGCTAAATTCAATCAAACAAATGTATTATTAAATTACCATCGAAAACTATCTCTGCTCGGATAAACCCTCAATGTTTGAAAAAACGTTGGAAAAAATTTTTAGGGAAAGCTTGGCGCGTACGACAATTTGGCTCACGCGGGTTCTATTTTATCATGAGCAATAGCTAAATTCAGTCAAACAAATGTATTTTAAAATTACGAATGAAAATTATCTGTGCCCAGATAAACCCCCAACATTTGAAAAAGGGATGGTAAAAATTTCCAGGGAAAAGTTTGGCGCGTACAATCATTTGGGGCACACGGCTTCTTTTTATCAGAAGCAATGAAGCTAAATTCAGGCAAACTAATTTATTATTAAATCACGAATTAAACTATGACTGCTCGGATACTCCTTCAACGTTTGAAAAAACACTGGTTAAATTGCCAGGGAAATGTTTTGCGCGTACGATCATTTGGCGTACGCGTGTTCTATTTTATCATGAGCAATGAAGCTAAATTCAGTCAAACAAATATATTTTAAAATCACGAATGAAAACTATCATTACTCATATACACCCTCAGGAGTTAATAAAGCTAAATTCAGTTAAACTAATGTATTATTAAATCACGAATGAAAACTATCGCTGCTCAGATAAACCCGCAACATTTGATAAAAAGCAAGTAAAAATTCCCAGGGTAAAGTTTGGCGCGTACGACCATTTGGCACACGCGCAATGACGATAAATTCAGCAACATGAGCAGATAACATGAGCAATGAAGATAAATTCAGTCAAACACATCTGTTATTAAATCACTAATGAAAACTATTACTGCTCAGATAAACCCTCAATGTTTGAAAAAACGCTGGTGACAATGTAACTTTTCTACCCTTCCCCCGGATGCTTAGAGTCTACCAGGATTCTTGGGACGGGGTGTATTTGAATAAGAAACGAGATAGTAGAGAAAGAAAAGAGTTGCATTTATTTAGTCCTCAGTTGAAATAGAGCGATTTCTGAAAAGATAAAGTTAAAAATTGCAAAGGTAGAATTAGTGCGATAACGCTACGGAAGAAAAACGTTGCTTCCCATTTAATTTACAAAAGGGTCGGTTTTCAAATTCGTAATTCGTAATTTCAATCGCTATACAAAGTGTCGGCTTCTTATCTATTAAATCCGTGATTCGATTATTGGGTTCGCGTGCGCGCGCCCTTCATGCTTTTAGTCGTTAGGAACGTCGGAGGAGCTCCTCTCGACTCATGGAGCTTCACCCTGGAGCGCCAGCGGTAAATAGGAGAGGATGTTAGGCACTACGGAGCGCCGTATGTGTCCAGGACGGGAGCTCGCACTACGGAGCGCCGTCAGTGCGGGAGCGATAGGAAGAGATACCACGGAGCGCCGTAGGTATCTGGGACGGGGGGTCGCCGTCCAGATCCGGACTGTTCTGCTGGAGCGCCAGGCAAAGGGAGTGCGGGTCGGTCGTAGCTTCGGGCGCGAAGGTGCTCCTTGCGTGCCCGGAGCTCTGGACGGTACTGCCGAAATTCTTAATCGCACGCCGATTTAAAGGCTGCTTGATTGCGTCTAGGCGGTGGAAAAGTGGGGGCGTGACGAGCGTCGCGGGAATGGGCTATAGCGCGTATTCCATTTGCCTGTTGTGTATTGTACTACAGCAAAGGTGCGCTCGTGTGCGTGTTCGCGCTTGAACACCGGCGTGCCGTTGCATTCACCCCTTCTTCGGGGAGCGGAGTCTCGCGTAGCTCCGACATGAAATACTGAATACATGTAAATTTACAGGACGCACGCAAAGAAAAGAGAGAAACAAAACATAATAAACTAAAATAAAAAAAAAACAAGCAAACAAAGTACCTGATCGCACTACATGCAACTTTCTAAGCGAGCCGTCTTGCGGGTTGAGGATTAATGACCACTTGTTGCAGTCCACCCATACCCGATGCCGGGATATGGGCTCCCGATCGGGACCGTTATCATCGACCTGTCTGGGAGCACGACAGGGCGCGTCGTTGCCCTGGCCGCTGTTTGGAGGCTGGTGTCTGTTGTTCGGGCTGGAGCTTTGGCTGGTGGTGTAGCTGGTACCGGTTGTTTGTCGGCTTGCGCTGCCGGTGTACGGCCTGGCGTTTTGATGTTGGGGGACTGCGGTCTGTTGAATGCTGTTGGTGCTGTATCTGCGGCTGGTGTTGGTGTTGATGCCGGTGTCCTGGCCGTCCGCGCTGCTGGTGTCCTCCCTGTCACCTTGCTGTTGAGAGGCTGTGGGGCGATTAACGGCGTCTTACTGGGTGCGCTTATCATTTTCCGCGATGATTTCCGAGCGCCTACTTGGTTTCCCGGTTTCGCCGGTCTCGCAGGCACCCAGATGCATGCGTCGAGCGTCTGGATAGATTTTACTCGCGGTCGCCCTCGAGTACTTTTGCCGTTTAGGCCACTTGGCACTGGTTTTCCGGCCGCCGCGCAAGGTGTTGTATGTGGCGCGGGTTTTATTGCTGGCGCGAGTGTTGCCGGCTCGTCTGTGATTATTTCGGTCGAGATGTCGTCCAGTGGCATGGTTTCATACTCGCGGAGTATTTTCTCTAATATTCGCGTCGCTTCCTCGGTCTCGTTATCGAAGTTTTCTCCAAACTGTTCCATTGCGCGGTTGTAGATAGACTGGGCGATTTATGCGTGCTATCGGCTATTTACATGATTGGAAAACGGGAGATGCTTCTACTCTTTCAGTTAGGAGTACGCATCTTAAAGTAATATTATTGGCTAAATAGATATTTACGTACTTACAAGCTAGACTTAATTACTGTCGCGAAATTCAGCTGTGTGCTGTGTTTACAGTGAGGATTATACATCTATCGTACATTAAAATTACAATCGCACGTTCGACTTATGTGACTAAACTTAGATAGAAGGAAAAGAAAATAATAATTATATAATCAGAACTTATATTAAATATATTTCCGCGGGTACTAAATCTGTTACGTATCGCGTAAATCAAAAATTACTGGAGAATTTTTTTTGATAACGTCGAAAGGGCCTTTGAATTTTGTGCTCAATTTCGCGTTAACATTTTGTGCTTTGTTCGACAGGATATGTGTTTTCTTTAAAATTTTATTTCCGATTGCGGAAGCCCAGTCTCTGCGTCGCAAATCGTAATGACGGCTTTGTTTTTGGAAGCTTTGGGCCGTCTTAATCCGGGCTAATTCTAGCGCGAGTTTTATTGTCTGGGTGCGCGATTCCTGTATCATATTTGCAGGTATGCCTATTTTTTACTGGAGGCTTCCGGGTGGAGTAAATTCGCGACCCGTGTTGAGATATTCTGGGGAAAAACCGGTGCTTTCGCTTTTTGCTGTATTGTACGCTTACGCGAGTTCTTGTAGTTTCGTGTCCCATTTTTTTTCTGGTTATTCCCTGTATATTGTACAATCATCGTTTTGATTATGCGATTCGCGCGCTCGACAGGGTTACACTGGGGCGTGTACGGGGGCGTTCTCCTGTGTTTGATGCCGTAATCGTTTAATACGCTCGTAAATTCTTTTGAGATTAATTGCCGATCGTTATCACTTACAATATATCGTGGGCATCCGTGCCGCAAAATTATTTCGGTCTTAATGGAGCTTGCGATCGCGGAGCCGGTGGCTTTTCGGAGCGCCTTAAGCTCGATCCATTTCGTCATACGGTCCTGCATAACAAGCAGCCATATGTTACCGGCGTTAGATCGAGGTAAAGGTCCGATGAGGTCTGTAGCGACCATTTTCCAGGGTTGCTCCACATGCGTCACGTGCATTTACCCTGCAGGGAGCTGTTGCTGTGGTTTATTAGCTTGGAAATTTGGGCAGCTTCTCACGTAAACTGCGGCTTCCCGAAACATCCGCGGCCAATAATAAAAATATGCTAAACGTGAAATTGTTTTTGTTACTCCTAAATGACCTGCGGTGGCGTCGTCGTGCGCCTCTTTTAATACTCGTGGTCTTTCATCCTTAGGGACGCATATTTTCCATTCGTCGCTAGGGTCATTGTTTTTGAAATCAAGCGAGTGTAAGATAGGGCGATATAAACGGTCGTTTCTTATGCAAAATTCGGGAAAGTTTTCCGGTGTATCTGTTGCTTTTTTGTGCATTTGTTTATACCATGGGCACTCGAATTTTTTGGTTGTTTCGGCCAGCTCGAGTGGTTGTCGCGAAAGCGCGTCTGCGACCGTCTTCTGCGAGCCTTTTCTATACTTTATGTCGAAATTGCATTGGCTGAGTTCTAGGGCCCACCGAGCCAATCTAGCGGAAGGATTGTTTATCTTGTGGAGACATTTGAGGGATTGGTGGTCGGTTATGACTGTAAAATGGTAGCCGTCTAGGAAATCCCTTATTTTCCATATACCCCATCTAACTGCGAGGCATTCGAGCTCCGTAACCGAGTAATTTCTTTCTGCTTTGTTTAGTGTGCGGCTAGCGTATGCGATGAGTAAAGTAAAGTTAATCTTCGCCCTCTCCTTGAGTCAAGACTGCACCTAAACCTTCTTTACTCGCGTCTGTTTGTAAAACGAATTTTTAGTCCAGTCTGGACAAGCTAGTATCGGAGCTTCGGTGAGTATCGCGCGTAAGATTTCGAACGCGTTCTGTTGTTCGGGGTCCCATAGCCATTTTTGTTTCCTTTTTAGAAGTATAGTTAAAGGTGCGGCTATGCGCGAAATATCTTTAATAGAACGACGGTACCATGAAAGTAGGCCGAGAAAACGGCGGACTTCTTTTATGTTTTTCGGCGGTTCGAATCTTGTGATCGCGGCTATTTTTTCACTGTCGGTTCGCAGTCCGTTTTGATCGACTATATGTCCGAGGTATTTTAAACGTCGGCGTACGAAGTGGCATTTGTCGGGGTTCGGTTTCAATTTTGCTACTCGTAATCTTTGAAAAACGTCGTGTAGCACCGAGAGATGTTTCTCGAAAGTAGGCGTAGTGACTACTATATCGACAAGGTATGCGAAAGCGTGCGGGACTAAATCTGGCGTAATCACGTTGTCTAATAATCGTTGGAAAGTTGATGTCGCCGCGTGTAATCCGAACGGTAAAACTGAGAATTCGACAAGCCCGCGGCCCGGTAGGGTAAACGCGGCGATCGCGCAGCTGTCTTTTGTTAAAGGTACCTGCCAGTAACCGTTTTTTAGATCGATTGATGAAAGGAAATGCGCCCCTCTGAGTTTATCGAGTGTGGAATTTACTTGTGGCAGCGGGTACGCGTCCTTATCTATAACTTCGTTGATTTTACGAAAATCTACGTAAAAACGAGGTTTCCCGTCTTTTTTCTTTACTATAACGATTGGGGAGCTCCAAGGGCTAGATGAAGGGCGAATAACCCCTTCCTCGAGCATCTTAGAGGCTTCTTCGTTTATCATTTGCTGCATAGCTGGGTTACGGGGTCGATATCGTTGCTTAATGGGACTTATTCCCGGTTTTAGCTTGATTTTATGCGTGGCGAGCGGGGTGGGTCCTTTAATTTCTTTGAATAGCGCCATTGCATTTTTTATAAATATGTCGACGTCTTTCGTTTGTTTTACGGTTAGCGATGTTAATCCGTCGGCCGTTTCGACTTCTCTCGGTTCTGAGCAGCAGCAAGGGGAGTTTAATTGTAAGATTTGTTCTCCGTCGACAAATAATCGTGCATTTAAACGGGTCAACACGTCCATGCCTAGCAAGAAATGGTGACTAAGGTTTTCCATTATATAGAATGCGCTTTTTGTTTTATTTTTACGCGTTTTAAATTCACCGGTAATTTGGGTGTTTAACGCGGTGGTCGAGCCGTCAGCCATCGCGATTGCTTGGTTAATTGGTGTTTTCAACCACCCGTTTTTTATACAGAAATCGGCGGTACAGGGGTTAACGTACGAGCATACGGACCCTGAATCTACCAACGCAGTATATCGTTTCGTTTTGATAAATATGTCGAAATACGGGCGTCCGTCGTTTATTGTGTGGGCCGGGTGGTGGGTTTCGACGGCCCGGCCCGTGTACAGTTTACCTGACGAGGACATCTACAGTCTCTGGACCATACGTTATCTGCACCGCAGTGGGAGCAAAATTTTCTCGCGGCGTTTTTGCGTTGAAAACGGTCGTGCCCGCGTTGCTTACATTTCCAGCAATGTGTAGCGCGGTCGTAAGGCGTCTGAACATTCATTACTGTATGGGCGTTGCGTGATTTGTATGTCGTTGGGTTCTTAAAGGATGGGACCGTCTGCATTTGTCGTTGTGTCTCCTCCACCACTTCAGCGAGCTGTATTAAACTGCAGACGTCTGGAATTTCTCGTAATCTGATATGCAGGCGAAAACTGGGCTTCATATTGTCATATAGATGCTCCATTTGTTGCGCGTTGCCGATGCCTCCTCTGCGTCGCATCAGCGTCATTAGATCGGTGACACACGCTCTAATTGACTCTGTTTCTTCTTGGTATCGAGTGATTATTTGTCGTTCTACGGGTCTTAATTCTCCCGGAGCCAGATATTATCCTTTCAGCGCTTCTTTGACGCCTTCCCAGCTAGTGAGAGTGGCGGCCACGTTCCGGTACCACAATTGGGCT
Source organism: Megastigmus stigmatizans (assembly GCA_900490015.1). Classification (NCBI taxonomy): domain Eukaryota; kingdom Metazoa; phylum Arthropoda; class Insecta; order Hymenoptera; family Megastigmidae; genus Megastigmus; species Megastigmus stigmatizans. The sequence goes on from UELV01139495.1 coordinate 14,543, forward strand.
GTACCGCGGAGCAGTTCTGGAAGGCCTCGTTGTAACTGTTCGTCAGAAAAGTTGTATGCAGTTGTATGTAGCTCTTCTACGCGTTCGATGAAATCGTATAGGTCTTTGCCATCGAAGTGGCATCCCCATTTCCGCATTTGGTCCATTACTGTGATGGTTGCGAATGTGGTCTGTGTCTGGCTTGCGTGTGGCTCCGTTGACATTGTGGTAAACAGGGCTGTATGGTCGTGTGATGAGAGAGTGGCTATTTCTCTTGCGATTTCTTCCTTACCGCGAGTTCGGTCTAGATCTTCGTCGTAGTCTGGTGGGTCTAGTGGTTTCTCCAGGAAATCGTGCGGGATTTCTCGGGTGTACTTTATTAGTCTTTGCCTAATAAGTGTATCTACGAGGGGTATTCAAAAAGTAAGTATCCCTGTGTTGGGAAAAAAATAAAACACTAGTTTTAGGCTATAAAAATAATTTCACTTTATTCTTTTACTCTTAAACTATTTTTCTACGTAGTCGCCTTGGACTTCAATACATTTTTTATATCTGTTTGCAAGCTTAAACGAGCCTTCCTTAAAAAATGGCGTGCCCTGTTTTGGGATCCACGATTTAACGACTTTTTCGATTTCGTCATTTGAAGCGAAGTGCTGGCCACCCAAACTTTCTTTTAACTTTGGGAAAAGGAAATAGTCACTTGGTGCGAGGTCTGGAGAGTAAGGTGGGTGGTCGAAAATTTCCCATTTGAATTTCTGAAGTAAGGTTTGTGTTTTTTTGGCAGAATGAAGCCGAGCGTTGTCATGAAAATCTGTGCGCCATCTTCGCACCATCTGCACACTCATACAGTTTTTACCGTAAATAGTCACCAATTCACTGCAGATAAAATACGGATAACCGCACTTAGTTCACAATCGGACCCGCTTTGCACTGGTAGCTCCATGATTGTCCAGCTCGTACTGTTGAAAAAAGTATTCTTGGCCACCAAAACTAATTCCGCTCTTATCGGTAGAAACTAAACTGAAACTATGGTCAGCTCAAGTCCGCTAGGTGGCGTCTGCGAGAAACGCCAAACTAGGGAAACTTACTTTTTGAATACCCCTTGTATATTGCCGTCTGTGTTGAGACTAAGTGCACGCAGTTCTGACACAATCTGTGTCTTTTTGAGCTTGTAAATCCAGGATACCTTCATTAGGCCGGATATAAACCGAATTTTAAAAGAGATAGAAAAAAAACAGAAAAAAAAATTTTATGCGTTTGCAGAATACCTGTGCTCGCGAGACCGTGACAAAAGCGTATCCGTAAATTTCTCACCTAACTTGTCGACGTGAAATGCGAGATATTCTTAAGCTTCTTTGAAGCGGCCGAATATATTGGCTGTCTTCTTCTCAACTGCGTCTATCTTTTCTTGTCAGTTATTGCTCGCATTTTCGGCTTCTGTGAGCTGAAACTCTGTCTGAAGTCCCTGACACTTTACGCGAGTTCTAGACTGTGCGCAACCAAATTTTTGTTTAGCTTTTTTAATGTTACAATCGTGCGGGTTTGCTCCTGAATACAACGCTGTGTACCGCTATTTTGTGCGATCCACTTGGCTGTAGTAATGCGAGGCATATTTGTCATCGGGTGGTGTTTCTCGGGCAGTGTCGCGGGAATAACTGAGAAGTAACGTCATTCTGTCTTGTATTTTATTCAAAAATTTCAAAATCGTTCCTGTTCGGGTGCCATGTAATGTTTCTCCTGGTAGATCCCCCGGATGCTTAGAGTCTACCAGGATTCTTGAGAAGGGGTGTATTTGAATAAGAAACGAGATAATCGAGGAAGAAAAGAGTTGCATTTATTTAGTCCTCAGGTGACATAGAGCGTTATCTGAAAAGATAAAGTAAAAATTGCAAAGTTAGAATTAGTGCGATAACGATACGGACGAAAAAACGTTGCTTCCCATTTAATTTACAAAAGGGTCGGTTTTCAAATTCGTAATTGGTAATTTCAATCGCATTACAAAGTGTCGGTTTCTTATCTAATAAATCCGTGATTCTATTATCGGGTTAGTGTGCGCGCGCCCTTCATGCTTTTAGTCGTTAGGAACGTCGGAGGAGCGCCTCTCGACTCCTGGAGCTTCACCCTGGAGCACCAGCGGTGAATAGGAGAGGATGTTAGGCACTACGGAGCACCGCAAGTGTCCAGGATGGGAGCACGCACTACGGAGCGCCGTCAGTGCGGAAGCGATAGGAAGAGATACCACAGAGCGCCGTAGGTATCTGGGACGGGGGGTCGCCGTCGAGATCCGGACTCTTCTGCTGGAGCGCCAGTCAAAGAGAGTTCAGGTCGGTCCTAGCTTCGGGCGCGAAGGTGCTTCTTGCGTGCCCGGAGCTCTGAACGGTACTGCCCAAATTCGCAATCGCACGCCGATTTAAAGGCAGCTTGATTGCACCTAGGCAGTGGAAAGGTGGGGGCGTGACGTCACGAGCGTCGCGGGGATGGGCTATAGCGCGTATCTCATTTGCCTGTTGTGTATTGTACTACAGCAAAGGTGCGCTCGTGTGCGTGTTCGCGCGTGAACACCGGCGTCCCGTTGCAAAAATTTCTAGGTAAGAGCTTGGCGAGTGCAACCATTTGGCACACGCGGGTTCTATTTTATCATGATCACTGAAGCTAAATTAAGTCAAACAAATGTACTATTAAATCACGAATGAAAACTATCTCTGCTCACATAAAGCCTCAAAGTTTGAAAAAATTCTGGTCAAAATTTCCCGGGAAAAGTTTGGCGCGTACGACAATTTGGCGCACCCGGGTTCTATTTTAACATAAGCAATTAATATAAATTCAGTCAAACAAATGTATTTTATTATCACGACTGAAAACTATTTCTGCTCAGATTAACCCTCAACGTTTGAAAAAACGCTGGTAAAAATTTCCAGGGAAAACTTTGGCGCGTACGACCATATGGTGCACGCTGTTTCTATTTTATCATGGGAAATAAAGCTGAATTCAGTCAAACAAATGTATTTTAAAGTCACAAATGAAAACTATCTCTGCTCACATAAAGCCTCAAAGTTTGAAAAAATTCTGGTCAATATTTCCCGGGAAAAGTTTGGCGCGTACGACAATTTGGCGCACCCGGGTTCTATTTTATCATGAGTAATGGAGCCAAATTCAGTCACACACATATATTTTAAAATCACGAATGAAAACTATCTCTGCTGACATAAACCCTCAACGTTTGAAAATACTCTGGTAAAAATTTCCCGGAAAAAGTTTGGCGCGTGCAACCATTTGGCGGACGGGGTTTCTATATTATCATGAGCAATGAAGCTAAATTCAGTCATACAAATGCATTATTAAATCACGAATGAAAACTATCTCTGCTCACATAAACCCTCAACGTTTGAAAATACGCTAGTAAAAATTTTCCGGAAAAAGTTTGGCGCGTGCAACCATTTGGCGGACGGGGTTTCTATTTTATCATGAGCAATGAAGCTAAATTCAGTGAAACTAATGTATCATTAAATCACGAATTAAAACTAACACTGCTGTGATACACCCTCAACGTTTGAAAAAACTCTGGTCAAAATTGCCAGGGAAATGTTTGGTGCGTGCAACCATTTGGCGGACGGCGTTTCTATTTTATCATGAGCAATGAAGCTAAATTCAGTCAAACAAATATATTTTAAAATCACGAATGAAAACTATCCTTACTCATATACACCCTCAAAGTTTAAAAAAACGCTGGTCAAAATTTCGCGGGTAAAGTTTGAAGCCTAGGACCATTTGGCGCACGCGGATTATATTTTATCATGAGCAATGAAGCTATATTCAGTCAAACAAAAGTATTATTAAATCACGAATGAAAACTATCACTGCTCAGATAAACTCTCAACGTTTGAAAAAAAGTTTGGCAAAAATTTCAAGGGAAACGTTTGGCGCGTACGACCATTTATCGCTTATGTGTTTGAATTTAGCATGAGCTAGGAAAGCTAAATTCTGTCAAACAACTGTATTTTAAAATCACACTTGAAAACTATCACGGCTCAGATAAACCCTTAACGTTTGAAAAAACGTAGATAAAAATTTCCAGGGAAAAGTTTGGTGCGTACGACCATTTGGCGCACGCAGATTCTATTTTAACATTAGCAATGAAGCTAAATTCAGTCAAACAAATGTAATATTAAATCGCGAATGAAAACTCTCACTGCTCAGATGAACCATGAACATTTGAATAAACGCTGGCAAAAATTTCCCGGTAAAAGTTTGGCGCGTCCAACTATTCCGGGCTTGCGGGTTCTATTTTATCATGAGCTAGTATAGCTAAATTCAGTCAATCAAATGTATTTTAAAATCACGATAAACCATCAATCTTTGAAAAAACGTTGGTAAAAATTCTCCGAGAAAAGTTTGCCACACGCTGGTTCTCTTTTACCATTATCTAATGAATCTTAATTCAGTTAAAATAATGTAGTTTAAAATTATGAATGAAAATTATCACTGCTCAGATAAACCCTCAACGTTTGAAAAAACGCTGGTAAAAATTTCCCGGAACAAGTTTAGCGCTTACGACCATTTAGCGCACGCGGATTATATTTTATCATGCATTAATAAAGCTAAATTCAGTTAAACTAATGTATTTTAAAATCACGAATGAAAACTATCACTGCTCAGATAAACCCACAACGTTTGAAAAAACGTTCGTAAAAATTTCCCGGGTAAAGTATAAATTTAGATATTATTAATCTGTCCCCAAGGTTTGTGCAATGCTGGTGTAATTTTTAAGAAAAAAAACGGTATGGTACCAAAAATTAAGCTTCTGACAGTTTTGTCCTCAATTGTGCAGTGAGTAGCACTGGTATTTTCTAGCTATACGCCGTGTCCGCTGCAGCAGTATTTCCGAAATGTCAGATACTTTTACTATAAATATTTTAAAGGAATGGAATCTTAGAGTTAAGTGGTTTATTTCAGGTCATTATGTTAAAAAATGACTTTCAGTCTCTTCGACATGATAATTGAGGCTATAAATGACTGTATTCAAATAGGAAGTAGTTTCATACTCTGTTTAAGTAATAAAATATTGCAATAATTTATGAAATTCTCTATAATATAAATAAAAAATTTTATAAATAATTATAAATTAAGGTGATTTTTTTTATTTTAAGATGTGTGTACCCTCTTAAATTATTAATTACTGCTGAAACATATAATTTGTGCCTAACATTATTCAGAAATTTTACAAGCGAAATCAAATATTATTCCCAATATGCAATTGCAGATATGGCATTTTTTAACCTATTTCGCTGTTGAGTGCGGTAATAACCGCGTTTCAGAAGCAATTCTATTATTAATAGTTGATTCTCAACACGGCTTTGTAATGATATTTACTGATATTATTTTTAAAGCTTTTAAAATTTTAGGTAAGTTCATTCCATATATCTGGACTTTTCTGAGTCGTTCGACTTGCTTGACCTCTTTTTGCTGTTGCAAAAACTAAATACGATAGGCATTACTGGTAATCTACTTAAATGGATAGAATTGTATCTTAATAACGTCTGGGGTGTCGTAGTGCTCAATTTTGGGCAGAATGTTATTTAGCTCATGGCTTACACTAATCACGATTATAGAAGCATCTCAGCCAAATTTATATTAACTTACTTGAAATCAATGCATGATTATTCAGATATATGTCTACTTATTAATGTGATATCTAATAGAATTAATTGTGAGAGGGTTAAACAGCTATTTGCTCCAAGGTAAATGTTATATTCCTTGCGAAATCCAAATGAGTTATTGGATAGTACAAGTAAATCTAATTTAGGCTATTTTCTCTATGACTAATAGGATTGGTAGAAGCTGGAATTCACTCCCAAAGGATGTTAAACAAACAAAGAACAAAACTGTTTTAAAGAATTGCTCACTCACTATTATGCCGACATGGGAAGGACCCGAAAAACAATGAAATCATTAAAATAAACTTGTATTAACTAGTAACTACCTTTCTTTTTCCCTTTCTCTTTCTTCCTCGAATGGGATAAGGATATGCAGTGTTTGTCCGCCATCTTTGCCTTCGTCGTTTTTGTGTGCCCCTTTGAAAACCGATGTCTACCGCTGGAGGTATATTTACCTACGGTGCTGTAAGATCAATTTAATTAATGGTTAATGCTAATATTATTAGTTACAGGGTAGAGTAGTGTAATGTTAGTCATCTTAAAACAAATAATAATTTGCATGTAGTAATACCAGTTTTATATTAAAGTAAATGTTAAATTTTACTTACATTAAGCTTTAAAAATTTTATTCTTGTTATTCGGCATGCGAACTTTACTTATAAATAATGTTATTGACAATCTATTCAAATCTTGAAAAAGGTACTGGTAGTTATCCTTATGATTTTCTTTGACAAATAAGTGACTTACGTTGGACAATCTCATATTGTACATCCATCATTTCGACCCTTTGTGGATGGACGTGTACTTGTCCATTTGCCTCCGGTGTTGTATGTAGATTTTAATTAATTGTTAATGCTAATATTATTTGTTATTGGGTAGACGAAATATGTTTTGAATACTTTGAATACCCAGTAAAAAAATTTCTTTGTTAGGATAAAATATATAATGAATCACCTTATATAATCGGGATTGCTTTCTCTGAACTAATTTATCATTATCACATGTTGTATATTATTCTAATATTTATTTTATTAGGTGTACAACTTTGCTTCCGCCGTTTTTCGATAGATGGCTGCAGCGGTAAGTGCCGGTTGAAATAGGCAGGTCAAAAGTTTCATACAGTAAGCTTGGACATCTGTCAATATAACGATAGCAGCACATAAGTGAATTTGTGTTTGCATCAAAAGTGTATTCTCGATCGAAGATGTCAGTTTTCGAGCCAAATTCTCGTCATTTGCGGGAAGTGTTGATTTTCTGCTTTCATTTGAAGAAAACTGCGGCTGAGGCTCATCGAATGCTCTCAAGTGC
>UELV01139496.1:0-16288 GCA_900490015.1 Megastigmus stigmatizans
GAATTTTATGAAACTGCAATGACATAATGTTTACATCATTTCTGAGGTCATAACAGAGCGTTTTTTTCGAAATTCAAACAAAAAAATTAAAGTTATCTACCTGCATCATCCACGCATATATATAGATATACATGGTAATGCAAATCAAGATGGCGTCTCCCATTCACGCAGGTAAGAGTAGAATACTTTTCTTTTTTTCGTTGAATTTCGAAAAAAACGCTCTGTTACGACCTCAGAAATGATGTAAACATTATGTCATTGCAGTTTCATAAAATTCCATGCAGGATTCTCGAAGATTTTTTTCCTCGAAAATTTCGGGGAAGAAAATCTCCGGGAATCCTGCATGGAATTTTATGAAACTGCAATGACATAATGTTTACATCATTTCTGAGGTCGTAACAGAGCGTTTTTTCCGAAAATCAATATCTATCTTTATATATTTTGTTCAATACGAAATTACGGACACTACCGGTAAGGTAGGAATCTTTCCGAGGGTCGCACATCCCCTTAACGTTCCGCTATCCAAAAAGGGATATAACACGGTTGATTGCCTGCCCCAAAGTATGCAATGAAAAATTATTACACGTGAATAGCTCTCGGATTTTATTTTTTTTCTCTCCATCTATTAAATAAAGCCTCGTATATACCAAAAACACATACTCCAATTGCTCGTGGAATCGCTCATATCCATCGCAATTAAAAATGCTTTATTACCTAAACAACTCAACGTAGATTAATGGATCCAACGATTTATAACGTTGCACTCGTTCGCAAAGATTAAAAAAAACAAACTGAAGCGCAGGCAAAGAAATAACAGCAAATATATATATATATGTATTTATATCTAGGACTAATTTCTCATAATTCATCAAGCCACGCGAGGTAAACAGTTGGCGCTCCATATTTATTGCCTTTATTTATTCCACATGAGCTGCGCTGCGAGAGTCTCGTTGCATACTCGCTGCATGCGAAGAGAGACCCGAGAGCTACTACTGCTGCTGCTGCGCGTGCACATATAGGAAACCGCAGAAATCCAAGTCGAGCACAATCACGGAAGCAGGGATTTGAATTTGCGCGCATGTCAAATTTAAGCTTTGTGCTCTCCAAGATAAATGTGTAATTCAACCGCCGGCGCCGTTCACCCTAACCTTGATGCCTGGCTGCATGCATTATTGAGAATGTAATTCTCCCGGTGAGCGATCCTTGATTTTCGACGAAGGCTTTAATAATTTTCGCGACGCCGGTGACTCGAAATGTATAATGCTGAACGCGTCGACTGCAATCACGGAAATTCATTGGAATTCCTTGGAAATGTGCTCGATTGGTAAATCTTTTGATTGAAGAGGCTTTTTATTTGCGACGATTTAATCGCACTTTATCCGTCAACTGTGGTGGTTGATTGCCTATGACGATTCGTTCGGTAGTTTTTCAATTTTGGCAAACAGCTGGTGAAATCATAAAAGCTATAAAGCGATTAAAAAGTCACAATCGTCCGAAAGACTTTTACGGTTTTAATAAATCAATTTGTGCAATCTGTGAACTAAGTGAGATGAGTAGCGGAAAAGTGCATGTTCTGGTGCTGTTTTCTTTACATGCATTTAGTAATCAACGTATTTAAATTCCAATCTCCTCTTCTTTGTATTTACATGAAGTTACTTGGTATACATCGTCATGATACCTTGCATTAGCCCAAACCGATATCACACCCCAATTTTCAAGGTATAAAAAAATCCGCAAAAAAAGTTTACGATATATATTCGGGATTTGCAGGAGTTTGGCTAAAAAAAAAGGGGTACATATTATCGGATATCGAATATCTCAAAAATTAATTACGAATATATTTATAGCATTGCGAGCCATCTTCGGGATCATCCATTGTAGCCTCGCCAGGCACATTGTGATCTCGCCCACGTATAATCCTTTCAATGCCACACCGTATAAGCCCTGCAACGATTGCAATATTTTTGAGATCCGTGTCCCGTAATCCGAGTAGAGAAAAAGTATAGGCGCGCTCGCACACATACACACACAATACCTCCCACGTATAACACACAACGTCGAATGAATAGCCGAAGGTCGCATGTGTGTGTATGTGATATAGGGAAGGGGGGGGGGTAAGAAGGGGAGTAGGGTTCAATCCTTGGGCTTGGGGTGTAATTTTTTCTTTTTTTTTTCTCTTCTCCACCCCGAGTCCACGGACGATTCGCAAGTAGATGATGGCCCCCTGACCATCGATAAATGCGGTCGAACATTACGGCGCTGCCCATATCGCTCCCAAGTGTACCATCGACTAAGTAAGAAGACGTCTCTCTAACCTGTCCCTTTCCTCCTTTTCTCTCTCTCTTACACTCTCCGTGTTCCGTCCTGGAATTTCCGGAAAAAAGCTTTATCTTTACCCTCTCTTTTTTTGCAAAGAAATCACTATGTTTAATTATAGGACTTTTTAGATTACACTTCGCTGGAGGGTTAAATATAATTTTGAAGTAAAGCTAAGAAGTTTTTACGATTCTAAATAGTTCTGCGCCAAGTCCAGGTTTGTGTCAGAACAATTAATTTACAAACATTTAGTTAAGTAAGGATAGAAAGGATCTAATTGAGTAATCGCTTTGTACATAATAGAGATTGTAGGTGAATGTACATTTTGTTTTTTTATTGATGTAAAATTAAATGGATAAAAGTAGATTCTCCAATAAGAAAATTAGTATTTTAGAATACGTAAATAGTATTTAATCGTTACAAGGCCTTAAAATACGTTTTATAAAATGCGAATACCAGCTTCGACGGTCCACGTACGCGACGACCAACACTCGGTTCGTCAAATCTTACGGCTGTATGACGCAAACTGTTCTTTGATATCGTAGTCATAAAAACTGATTTTTTATACCTTATTTAGCTTGAGAAATTCGATTTTACCTACACTCCGTAATCAATATATTCGATTTATTAACGCAAAATGGCTTGTTAAATTTTTGTTTTTATTTTACGTACTGGTACGTGAAATAGATATATTTTATATAATGATTATATAAAAAAATATATATTTTGATTAAAATAGAATAACGATAAAAATAGTTTCTCATTACACTTTTTGCTGCTGATTATCAATTGCACACATTTGCAAATATGCATCCCTCGCAAACTCATGTCAAAGTATTATTTTCTTACTTCTTGCGAATCATTAGCATAAGACCGATAAAAAAGATTCTCTCCCGATTAATCATCTCCCGCACTAACTAATATTTGACGTTTAACTAATGATCGAAGTAAAAGAAAAAAAGAGCTGAGGTAAAAACACAAAGATTGAGGACGCGAGCTGCTCGGAACTTATACTTTCTTGGAGAAAAAAAAAACGAAGAGGAAAAACTTGAGCTATAATACATCCAAGCGCAACTTTTAATCCCTTTTTCTATTCATCTTTTCTCATTAAGCACTGCAACAATCGCCGCGCAATAAAAAGTAACAATTAATAATCCAGAGCTATAACCAAAGCGCATCTCGGCTTGCAGAATGGAAACATCAGTCATTTGGACTCATCGCGCACCGCCTCGATGCCTCGAATCTCATTAGCCAAACTAACAGCCGCTGCAAAGTGAAAACTGTCAATTACCGTATCATTGACCTAATCTCAATTCTCTTTTGCTCCCCTCCCTCCGCCCTCCTCCCATTTCCCCCCTTTCGGCAAATCGATTCTCACGCGCGCGCATTGACCTGCCCATACACAAACTATTAATCCTAATTATATACTAACGCGCAAAGAGTCGCGTATACACAGACACACACACAGATATACAGATTACACACAATCGCCTCGCGACGGCACAAATTCAATTAGTCAAATAAACGCGTTGTGTATGAGCGAGCAGAGACTGTCTATTTTCGCGTCTCGACGAAAAATACGGAAAGACAGCAGCAGCCGAGTCAGACGTACACAAGCCCGCGATGTGTGCGAGCTTGAATCAAGCTAAAATTGAATGATATCCCTCGAGCGAAACCTGCAGAGACAGAGATTGAGATAGAGAGAGAGAGAGAGAGAGAGAGAGAGAGAGAGAGAGAGAGAGAGAAGAAGAAGAAGAAGGAGAGAAGAGAGTTTATAAGAGGCTGCACGCTTCATTATTTTTTGACATTGATGCATTCGCGTGGTTGGGGACGCGCTTTGGCGCGAGGAGAGACGGTAAATTGATGCCTCGGGACTTACGAGAGTTAAGTGCCGTTGACAATTGCCCGTTATGCAAAAGCTTCCGACGAGGACGTGCTGCTGCAGTTGCTGCCGCAGCTCGCAAGTGTGTCGTCTGCAGTGCGGTGTATGCGTGTCGTTCCTGTGTACTACAGGGGCCTGCGCCTGGGTATCACACACTTATGTGCGCGCGACAAGCAGATGCGTCTGCAGCAGCAGCAGCATCAGCAGCTCTTTTTTAAACTCCTTTCGTTTCTAATTCCATCTTCCGTCACTCTCAATTTTCTTGCCACTTCGTTCATCTTTTATTCTCTCCTACGTTTCGCCCTACTCTCTCTCTCTCTCTCTTTCTCTCTCTCCCTCTGCGCGCACTTCATTATTTCTTACGCTGCTCCGCTGCTGCTGCTGCTCTAGACTCATTTTTCTCCTTCTCCTTCTTCTTCTTCTTCTTCTCGCTTTCTTGAGGATACATGTAAAAGTCATAGGTGGGGAGGATCTGTGTCAAGCCACACACGCGCGGTAAATGAAATGCTTGAAAATTTTTCGTACGAACAATGGAAAAGGCGCGCGCGCTCGCGCTCGCGTTAGAAGCCAAAAGGAGGGAAAAAAATGTCGAATTTCGTCGAGACCGGCGATTATTATTTAAAGGGCGACTCAAGGTTGGATTGTACCTTTCCTTTTTTTCGTATTTCTTCAAGGGCGTGTTATATTTTAATTGCGAGATTAATTATTTTCTAGAGTGAAGTTCCGCGTTTGAATGCGGTTGCGCGGTCTTTTTACTATCGTTATGCTCTTGAAAATTAACATCCGAATATAAGTGGTTTTTGCACCTTTATAAGTTTGTTGTTCTCTTCTCTTTTGTGACGGTGTTCTACAGATACTTGGCGCGGTTTATCGCATCTTGAAATGTGTGATATCTTGAAACAATAATTGATAAAAATTGCATTACACGCACGGAAATTGCAGCGCAACGTTTTCATTTACCGACGCGCTATACGAGTGCGTGTGCACTTATTGCCGCGCGCGCGCAGCATTGTGGAGAGCCATAAATCATATTTTTCCTTTCATTTTCAAATAAGACGAATCGTTTCTTCACACGTTCTCGCGCAACAAAGTTTCCAAAAACCAATAACTCCGGGAAATTTATTGAGAGAAGAAAAACTAAAGCTCCAGCATTTTTGTGGCGCAAGAGAGAAAGAGAGAGAGAGAGAGAAACAATGCAATATTTTAAAAGGCAACTATATTCCCGAAGCCAAAGCTATATAGTGTCAAAGCAATCGAGTAGCCGCGTTGTGTTAAAAGCGCTTTTGTTAGATAAAGAGCGTTACGTTACGAAACAATGAAATGTTTCATTCAAATATTTCGGTGCCCCATTGCATTGTTTGTCGAAAGAGTAAAAATCGGAAAGAGAAAAAAGAAAAAAGATAAGGCGAGTTGCGTAAACAAGATCTCTCTCACGAGCACTGCATACATACACACACACTAATATATGCATATAATATATACGTATGCGTGCGGCGTGCATTCATCGGATGCGAAACTCTTACGCTTCGCCGCACGCTTACCATCGTTCGCGGTTGACAAGATCGTTTCTTGCCTCTCCTCCCGCTCCTATCCTTTATGCTAATGCCTATATATAGTATCTCACGGGATATATTTCTCGCGATAGCTGTATACATACATACCACCACATTTACTTATTAATCGATCGTAATAAATTTTTTCGACTCTTTGGCAGCGAGAGCTTTAAAAATAGACGCAAACCGTTGACCTTTGATCGACGATTAATGACCGAATGAATGGTCGTGTCTGCGTGTGCCGTACGTGCACGAGAATTTGTTGCATGTATGTAATATACCTATATGTATTACGTGTATATATAGTTGCAGAACTGTCGCATGCACAATTTCGATCGCGGGAATGGGATTTGGAGTGGTCGAATTTGCATTTTTAACGGATGACGTGCAAAAAGGAAGACACACCGTGACGGGTAATCATCATTGAGAGATAGTCTGATGGCAATAAAAGTGTTTCGCTCTGTTAAAGGGAAAAAGTCGGTTCGATATATATGAAATATATTCTCTTTCTCTCGCACTTTTAGTCTGGATTCGATTGTGGTAGTTATGTATTCCAGAGAACCGTGTTTTTTTTTACAATTTTACGCTAATTAATGCGTGTTACACGTTACTTTTCGTGCCTAATAAGCGTGAACTTACTGTATATATAAGTGGAGCATGGTATATATTAGAACATTGAGAAATGAATACGGTTCTGTGTTCCATTGTTAGATCATTGTATCTTGCGCTTAAGGCATGTACACTAATTAAAAGAAATTAATTGTGATTGCAAGTTTATTCAAATGTCAAGGTTATAAAAGATTAAATATGTACCCGTAGTTTTTTCAGTAAACCGATTCTAAAATTTATTTTTGATTATATCGATTTATTGTAAAAGTTTACAATGATAATGCTGAGCTCCACATAATCTTCTTAGTCCGCTCGAAAGAGTTTAGCATGATTTAATTTATGTAAAATATAATTTTATATAATGTGCGATACAATAGAAGATCAAAAAATAGTATTTCAAATTTTCACCTATTTATAACCATCTATTTTTAGCAGATTTATATAAGTATCTTATAATATAAAATATATATCTGATTTTTCATTGAATTATATCGGACAGATAAAACTGTATTACTTCAATAAATCAGTAAAAATAGCGACTGTCGTAAGATAGAATAGCCATAATCCCGCTATAATCCTACTATATGTTCCATAATTTTCTACAAATGAGATTTTCGGATAAATTCTTTTCACTCGATCGGTCACTGACGCACCCCAATATTTTGCATGAACGAATATCTCCTATAAGCTTTATTAAAAATGTAATATCAGTAAGTTTTGAACTGCAAAAAGTTATATGCTTTCCAATATTAAGTATATCGAGTTTTATTTTACAATCTCCATAATTGGTTTGACATGTAAAACCACTGGCGTAAGCTCGATCGCAGTATAATAGGAAGCGCATTTCGTGACCAGGTGAATGTACCGCAAGTTTCAATTTACATAGATATCCGTACTGAATTTTTCATCGAGAAATCCGTTCATTATCAGACACCGAATTCAGCGTATTAATCATTAGCATCTGTATCGACTAATAGTATCGAACACACTATAAAGTCATATTATTGTAAGAATAAACTTCTATTTTTGAACAAAATAATTTTCAAAAAAAAAACATCATATTTTACAACGAAAACAATAAAAGCTCGCAGCTATAGGGAAACAATTCAATTTCGAAAAGCTTCTTCTTTCCATCTCTCTCAAAGCACCATTTTGCAAAAAAGCAATTTTTCCCCGTACGCAGCAAGCGTCTCATCTCGTTGGAAAAGAATCATTTTCTGAATGTAAAACATCTAAAATAAGATTGCTCCGACGAGTCGTGTGAGCTTCGTGTGTCCCTCCGAAAGGGAAACAGAAAGAGAGGAAGAATCGACCCGATTCTCACTGAACTGAGCCATGCGCCACGTTGTCCCTCGCATAAGATCGCGGAGGCTGCTGCTGCTGCTGCTGCTGCTACTGCTTCGTTATTTTTAATTGTCCCCAACTGTGCGCTCGTATATATGTTTGTAACTGTGTGCGCCAGTGTGTCTCTGTGTATGCGAGTCGAGAGCGATAAAACGGGCTGCTACTATACCTTTTCCATTTACGCGTGCCTACGCAGCTCTACGCGAATTTCGTGCTTGAAAGACAGATGGAGAATGGAGAGAAAAAAAAATTGAAATTCTATTCTACCATTGATTCGGAATTGTTTCATGCTCTAGTAGATCACAGGTGGAGCTATATTCTCTTTGTAACGTTTTTTTTTTAATTGTTTGAAGCATCTTAGAAATGGAAATAGTTACTACTGTGTGCGGTGTGATGAGAAAATGGAACTTTGATACAGCTTAGTAAATAGTATTACCCGAAGAGTTTTGAAAAGAATGGAATTGCAAAAATGATAGGCAAAAATGAAAAGAGATTCGGATGGAGAAACAACAAGTGGTTCTCTATTGCTCTTACGATCGAAGTGTTTGAATTCGAGGCGCTGTTTGTCACTTAAAATAAAGCTACAGGTACAGATAATTGGGTATTATTAGAGTGCGAAAGAAAACAACATCAAAATAATTGATACGATATAGTCCGTACAATTGTTGATTTTATAATCTTACATCAATGTTCATGCTAGGCTGAACATTTTTGACAGCAGTTCTTTAATTAATTGAAATCTCTAATAATAAACTCGCGAACAATAGTTATTTTATACTTCTGTCAAATTATTTTCGGACATATTCAAAAGTGTCTGTCACGATGAACATTATTTAAAATCAGTATACGAACTCGAACGACGTTCTCTGCATACTTCTTATAACACGATAGCCAAAATGATTTATTTTCGGTCCAACACTTGTTCGAAAAATTTTATTTAAAATTAAGATCTATTTTGAGGTTACGAGTCCAATCGAATCGCCACTATTGAGGTCAGGCCTTTAAAAGTTGTACATATTACTGTCAACATTAATTATTAAAAAACAAAACACAGTATAAATCACAAGTTTATAACCCCGCTTCAACGCAAATCGCTATTTTATATTTTGGTTGTTCGTACAAGCAATAAATTCAACTTATTAATAGATTCGTTTCTGATCCCCAAACTATCAACGTCCCAGTCCACTTTTGAAGTGAAAACCTTTGGTGCATCCCTTATTTTGACGAAAGCCGTCGTATGTTAACTCCGTTTCTCCAGAATCTTTCAACACTCGGCCTCGAGAACTAAGTGAATAAATAAATGACCGTAGCTGCGCTCGATCCAATCACCTTCTATTCATCGATATAGCACAGAATTTAGCAGAGAATAGGACCAGATCCAAGTTTTTCAACGAGGTGTACACGAAATTTTTCGAAATGATAAGATGCACCTAATAGGAAATTGGCGAAGACAACGAACGGAGTAGTTAAAAATATGAAGCGCGAGGAGAGGATTTATATACCTGTGTTGCTCGCAGCTTATGCTTGTATTTTGTATGCCAGGCACGTTCGATAGATCCGACCAGCGATTGACCTGGTTTACAGGTCGCTAAGACGTCACTAAAGGCTGCCACGAATTCTCTTAGATTGTCGCCGTGGCGAAGCTTGTACTTTAATTCCGTCCTTTCTTTCTTTTTCTGTCGCGCTGAACATCGCCATTAGAATGTAAAAAGAAACAACTTGGATGTAAGTGAAAATGGGATTACCCATCTTCTCGTGCTTTGGTCAATTCTGGCGACGTAGCCCTTGGAAATCGGTATGTATAAGCTGACATGGCCACTGGTAACGTGTCGTTTTGTGTGTTGGAGCTTTGCTGACTTCACAATGAGTGAAATCATTGAACACGAGGAAGAGAACGAAGTAAGACTGCCACGAAGGATATCGCGAATGAAGCGATTCGACTATACGTTTTACTGGCTCGGGTGTGGAGTAATTGAAAACTCTTTTTTTTATAAGTACTTATTTATCAAATTTCTATTTCTCATCGTTCATTAAAATAATGCATGAAGTTAATAAAGAAAGTAACCATAATTTCTATTCATCAAATTCAAAGAACCTTTAAGAAAAATTTAAATAAATTAAGGTTAAATACCAAAGCAAGACAATGTATAATGTAACGATATAAATTTTCAGACTTCAAAAAATCGACTCTAGCAGTATGAATCAAAGTCAGCTTTATTGTGGTCGGATGATAAAATAATTTGTTATATCAAGAAGAAAAAGTCATTCAATAAAATATTCATTTATTAAATTGTATATAAATAAATATATAATCGAATCAATACATATTTCTTCTTGATTTAACAAATTATTTTATCTTCCGCCCGCAATGAAGCTAATCTTTGATCCAAAGAAATTTTTTACTCACTGTGGTATTTGAGTTTTTAACAGAAAACATTGTTACTGAAAAAACTTTTTCCCCTTCTTGCAGTTCTTTTATTAATGTAATATTATTTGTTATTAACACAAATTGACATTCAACAAAGCAGCATACACATTGAGATCTGCTTAAGGACGTTCTCCCGCTGCCGTGGTGCTCAACTCGGTATTAAATTAGAAAATTTGTTGCCTAAGATATTACACAGCGTTATCTAATGTGAAAACCTCGAAATTCATAATATTAAAGTTCAGAATGTCGATAGAAAGAAAGATAGATAGAAATAGGACTCAAAAGTTGAGAGTGAAATACTGCGCACCTATATAGATATACTATAGCCTGGGATTAAAATTTTGGACTGTTGTATCTTTAAAAAAAGCACCGTTTGCCCTATTCAGCTTTTTTCCTCACGATTCGTATTGTTATTTTACATCATGAGATTAGTTTTTTTTTTTAAATCGTAAGAAAACTTGGTTTGCAATTGAACGAAATGTCTCTGGCCATAGGTTCTCAGTATAGGCTTTCAATGTTAAAGTATGCAATTTCGAGGCTCAATATATCCAAATTTCATGCTTACGAGTTCCAGATTTTAACCACATATAAAGTATACTTAAAGTAACAAATAGAAAAATTTTTAGACATATTCTAAGAAATAGGGTTTTGGAGCCTTAAAAAATACATCTATCGATAATGTAAGACCAATGCTTCAGATATACCTATATTATGTTACAGACTTATTCAAAATTTTACGATGAATTTCGATTTTCCATTCACATTTTCCAAGGGTTTCATGTTGTTTATTAAGATTTAGCATCATGTAAGTATACTTTTAGAGCTTAAATCACTAATAACACTAATTTATACCGGAAATAAATTTGTATTCAATTGAACGACACAGTACGAATCACTACTTTAATTAACGATTATAAATTTCATATTAAATTTGCCTTAATTTTAATTAGAATCTACGTTAAATCAAACTTTATTATTCAGTACATATTACAAAATTGATTGATTAGAAACTTTTCAAACTATGTAATAAACATGATATTGCAGCAGAATAAAATTCTAAATTAGTTTTCTACACAAGCAATTAAAAATAGTTTAAAAAAAACATTATAGCCCAAACACACGCCTGAGCAATTTAAAAAAAAAATATTTTTCAGCGATACTCACTCAAAGAAAACGAAAAAAAAAAAGTAAATAAAAGCGAAACCCGATTTAGCTATTCTCGAAATACATGAATAATTTAAAATCAACATCAAAATCAAACAAAATTACGTTAGACCAATTGCACTTTTACTCGAAACACGAAAAACGATTACAAGCAACAGCTGACAGACAACTGACGTTTTTCCTGCACACGGGACGCGCGCAGTTAATCTCTTAATTCAGATTTCGTTCGAAACCTTATCTACCGAGGCTAACCAATAAAGATTATAAATTGTGTCCAACCTAGATCAAAGTGCGCTCATATGTGCGGCATATAACGCGTCTCGCTTTGTTATTAGCGCATGTGAGCTCGAGTTAGATCGAAGGATGTTGGTCTCAAACGAAAGAGTTAACCCGTTAACCCTTTTTAAGCTGCATTATTCTTTCTCTGCTTCTTCTTCTTATTCATTTTTTTTTAATTACGAGTTCTCGTCCGAGGTTAATGCGATCAAGCGAAAGCTTTATTTTCTCATTAATCAGCTATGACGACCACATTTGCGACGTATTTGCGCTTCATTAATTACGCAAGTAATTGCTCTTTATGATATTTTAGTTCGCGTGTTTATTTATAGCTTGATGTGATCGTGTTTTTGTAAGCCTGCATCGCGACTACACACTACATGTTCCCTCTGTCACTTCGAAATGTTTTCGCACTGTTTATCGCTTCTGATTTCAAACTGCCGATTTGTTTGATAATTTCTTTATTTTTTTTTCAATGCGCCCTTAATTACCAGAGCCGAAAAAAATTGGTTATATTGATTGGTAAACGAATTATTTTTGAATATTTTTAAATTTATAAATTGCTAAATACTGTGACCAAAGAAATTGTTTTCGAAATAAATCAAGCTTAAAAATAGCTCCTTGTTGAAATTCGAGCTTTCTTTTTCACTGTTATAAATAAGAGCGAATGAAATCTCAATGAATTCGTGTCCGGCAAAATTAATGAACGCATCGTCACCTGATTTTATTTTCGCCGGCCAACGTATCCATAATTAGTTCACACGCGTAAGTAATTTATAACAGACGGTGAAAATTATTTTTTTGAACCGCGTCTTGAACTTGAATTGAAAGTTCATTGACCACTTTTCAGGTAGCGAATCGATGTAAGCATCCCATGCACATCGACTATAACAAGTATAATGGCAGTATAAGCGAAAGCTGTAGAAAAAGTGACAGCGGAGAAACAGACGTAATGACAATAATAGTGTCAGTGTTTCCATTTTAGAACGTCAGAATAGTGAATGCAATGATTTATAAGCTTTTTCAACTTATAAGTTATAAAAAGGTACTGCTTCTGGTTATTTTTTTACTTTAATTTATATACTAACGTGTATTCTATCACAGGGAGAATCTTTTATTATATAACAAAAAGTCTTTGTGAATTAAAATTAAGAAAGAAGTCGCCAAGTTAGATGAACTCCTTCTGTCTTTTGCTTTCTCAGAAAGAAACCTTGTATCAATGAAAAGATTTTTTTTCCAAAAATACTTAAAATCATTTTTAAACATCATTGAAACACAACTGACCACTTTTTAGAAAATTGCTCGTGCGCGCGTATCTGTATCCTTCTGTATCTCGAGAATGAACTGATTTTTTAATTTCATAATTCATTTTATTCGTTTTTTTGTGGAGGGCGACTGAAAAATAATTTTTAAGATTCATCGATTTTGTTTTGTTTTATTTAAGAAAAATGACTTTTTGATATTTAGTTTGCTAGTTTTTTTTCGCTTTGCAAGTTTAATATTTAAAAAATTTACAATATGCGTTTGAAGCTTTCAATTTCCAACAATATTTAAGATCTTAGTTTTTAAAATAACTTACATTGTTCTTTTGTTATATTGAAAAATGTCATTTTTTGAAACTTAGTTTATAACTCGTTTTTCTAATTTTTAAGCATTTTTTTATATATTTTTAATTAAAGAATGGTTTGATGGATTTTCATGTTTGATGTATCATTTTGTTGGTATTTTTTAAATATTTTCAAAATATAATTTTTCTAATTATAATTCTTAAATACGTTTCAAAATTTTTGATTATGTTATAGTCAAATATATGGATATTTTTTCAAGCATTGTATAATAGATACTAAACACCTTGTACAAATGATAAAGATATATTCGAAGTACATAAATGTTAAAGTGATTTACAAGTGATTTATGGTATCGATAATATCACTTTTCAACTTATTTTTTTTTACTTACATAATATTTTTTTTTTAAATATGGATTTTTCGTTTATTTTCAATCTTTGATAATAATTATGCTACGAAAGAAATATTAATACTCAGCATTAATCAAAGAAACTAACGTATTTAAGCAATATTCAAACTTGCTAGATATATAACACGAGCATAACATTTTTATTGGCGTAAGTCAATGCATGCAGAAACTAGTAAAGACGTTGTCTTCCTACATTAGGTATATGTTTCAACAGGGCACTTATACTCTTGGCAAAAGAAAGAAATTATTAATCTAGTCAAAAGTAAATCACTTTATTAATTCAATTGAGATGTCTGTCGATTCAAAGAGCTAATCGCTTTTAAATATGGCACGAAACTGGCGAAACATAACCTCAAATTACAGTTCGCTGCTCTATTGCACAATCTTCACTGATTTATATACAATTTTTGGCGATTCTACAGTCATTACAGTTCACAAACTTCCTTCTACCAGGTACAATCGATAAAGCTAACAAATCCAAATTTCCACAAAAACATGGTATATATGCAGATAAGACAATAAATAAACTCCAACCCGAGGAAGAGCAAACTTGAAATTGACCGACACTAAATCAAACGCGAACCCGCAAGAAAATATTGACATTATTAACCGATCGGCCAGTGCCAAAAATCAGTAGTATATGCGGTAACGAGGTGCAGCCCGAATAGAGTGTTAGAGAGACAGAGAGACAGAGAGAGAGAGAGAGAGAGAAAGAGAGACAAGCAAGCGTATGCTGCATACCGCATCCACACCTATAGTCAACCTATACTAGACACAAGTAGCGGGTCACGAGTAGTATGTGATCCGCAGGCAGTAGCGGCACGATAAGGCATGTGCAACGGCTCGGCGCCTATAGGTCAAACCCGTGTGTAATGCCTATATGTATACATGCACCTCGTCAGAGCCGTGTATATATAGTGGTCAGAAGGTTTTATATACTCCACCGCGGCGTTTCTGTAGCAGCGGCAGGCACCAGCAGCAGCGAGTATACGTAGGTTGCACTGCTGCAGCGGCGGCACGCGAGAGGCCTATATATCGACTCTCGCAAGATTTACCGACGACTCGCGTGCCGTTATTAATAAAATTCCAAGATTGACTCTATCTCTCTCTCTCTCTCTCTCTCTCTCTCTCTCTCTCTCTCTCTCTTACTCACTCGCACGTACGTTTCCCTTGCAGACTAGCCGCTTGCCCATTACGTCACTAATTCCTTTATGTCTGAGTCGCGCGCGAAATACTTATACTTGTCTATGTGTCTGTGTGAGTGTGTGCGAGGCTCGCGGCGTGCAAAGTGCAAACTATTTTCGAGCGTTGCGCTTCTATTTCTGTTTTCTTCAAAACAAGAGAGGCCCGACGAGATAAATGAGCGAGCGAATGGGACGCAAATAAATAGGATGGATAAAATCTCGGGGAGAGTGTAGGTGACGACCTGCAGTGCACCTATATGTTGCCCAAGCGAAACTCTCACTGTATGTTAAAGGGAAAGGGTGTACATCGGTGTGTAAAAGGTGAAATTATGGTAGTCTTGCGATAAGATAGAAGTTTTTATTACTGCATCACTTAATTTTCAGGATGGAAGCCTCTCAATGTGTCTATTAGAACTTGAGTGTATATTAGTATAACATATTTTTTATGTATTAATTATTCTAAAACTGTTGGGCAGTATCGGTTGATATATTTCCGTTATCGATGCTGCATAGTTAAATTTTTGAAGGAAAAGGATGAAAATTGTTTGTAACAAAAAATGGAAGAGCTTTAATTTTTTTCTTTCCTTTTTATAAAAAATTGAGTTCGGAGATATTGGTATCGTTAACTTTTTCC
The DNA here is from genome assembly GCA_900490015.1 of Megastigmus stigmatizans. Classification (NCBI taxonomy): domain Eukaryota; kingdom Metazoa; phylum Arthropoda; class Insecta; order Hymenoptera; family Megastigmidae; genus Megastigmus; species Megastigmus stigmatizans. The sequence goes on from UELV01139496.1 coordinate 15,368, forward strand.
CACAATATTACAATAAAATTAATATCTATTGTACATGGAATGTTTTACCGTCATTCTTTAATCTGGTTTTAACTTAAAATTATCTATGCAAGGATTATAAATTACGTGATAAATTTAGCGCGATTCTTTAGATCCGTCGTCAAGTTGACGCGTTAAATTAATGTGTTGATTTGACTAATAGAATGCGATTAAAAAGAAAAGCGAAAGAGAAACGTTGTATTTTAAATAACCACTTTGGATAGGAAAGCGGTAACATATATGATGACGCGGCTTAATTTGAATATCTCTTCGCGTTATTTTTACAACACCTTTTATTTTGATCTTCGTCAAGAGTTATGCCGCACTAGGCGCTCACGAAAAATATTTCCATTTCTTACGCGATAGTCGACATTCACATATAGGTATTCCAAACGTTAAGTTGGAGAAAATATGTAGAGAAAATATTTAGACGTTTTATCGATGATACACATGCCGCTCGAGTCGTGTATAGCGATTGTCGCTCTCTGAACAGCTGCAATTTATCCTCGATGCAATTTTGTGACTTATGAGAATGCGATACGCTGCTGTCGCATATACGCTGTATTGACAATCTTACGGTTTCAATTGATCCGTCGATCGTGTCTTATTAACTTTCATTAACGTCGATTTACAATCACGCACTGTTCCTGAATCGATACATTGTTCTATTTAGACATTTAGATAATAGACAAATAAGCAATTATTATCTATGTTTGCGAAAATATTGTTTTTTTTTCTGCGGATTTGCATAAAATTTATAGGTCTATTGATTATTAAACTTTATGTAATAAAAGCGGGTGTATTTCTGGAACGAGTGGGATTCAATTTTATTTTTGTTATTAAAATTTTTATGGCAAGATGAATGGAGATTGAAAGTATTATGTGTATGCGGTTGGTATTAAT
>UELV01139498.1:0-11426 GCA_900490015.1 Megastigmus stigmatizans
CCTATATACATGCATATACGCGCAGCGCGTATCGGAAAGACGTTGCAGTAAACGTCTTAAAAATCAATAAAGACCTGATAAATCTTTACAAAAGTAATCGGGTATTGAAAGTATAAGGTTCAAAGAACATTTTAAGCTTTGGTACGTTTAGATAGCTCTTATGGTTTAACTGTGATAAGGAGGTGAAATTCGGAAAAATAGCATTTTTTCAAACTTTGACAATTTTTTTCTCGAAAACTATTGGTCCTACGTAAATACAAGTAAGGACCTTTTTTCTTTAGAATTGATCAAAGAATACGAAAAAAATTTTTTTAAAGCGAAAAAATCATTTTTTTAAATTGTTGTTAAAATTTGTTAATAACAATTTGTGGATGCACTTTTCTGCTTTCAGACCAAAATATTCGTGTTCAGGAGGTCAAAATGCATAAGATAAGCTTGGGTGGAATCGTGGACCTCGAATTGGCCACGGAACCCATCTCAGCGCCTAGACTAAAAACTTTCGGGTCATTTTCGAAACTTAACGCAGCGCTGAAGACGACGGCCACGACGAAGAAGAAGAAGAAAAAGAAGAAGAAGAATAAGAAGACGAAGAAGAAAGAAGAAGAAGAAGAAGAAGGAGGAGGAGGAGGAGGAGAAGGAGAAGGAGAAGGAGAAGAAGAAAAATGAGGAGGAGAAGAGGACGAGAAAGAGGAGGGAGGCAAGAAGGACAGATGAGTATAAGCGAATAAGGAAAAAGAAACAGAACACGCGATCGAGCTATACGAAACGCATAAGTCGAGACTCGAATAAGGGCCGAATTACACTAGCCTCGATCTTATCGTGCGCTCATCATGTACATGTACGGGAGACAGTCGGTACGCGATGTACATTAAAGAGACATATTTTTGTGTGTTAACTCGACGTTGTCGGATACCGAAGATTTCTAGAACGGACGCGATAACTTTTGTGGACGTTGTTTATTAAAAGGAATTAGTATACGATATTATTTGTTAAAATATTTTCTTTTGGCAATTGTAATCAACGAGGGATGCACAAATCTAATTAATTACATTTGATGCCTCGTTAAATTAATGATTAAGCCAAGTATTTTTAAATTCTGTGTACACGTTAAATCGCTAAAAGTAAAAAACTACTTCTTTACTCATAAAAAGAGTTTTAATAATAATCACTGAAAAGATTACTCTAACTAAGAATTGCACTTACTATATTTCAAAGTGAAACGTGTGCAACAATTTACACAGTTACCTGATGCTGCTGGATATGGATCCATTAGTTTCAATATTTTTAGCAATTCTGATTTTCTTGTATTCCAATAATATAAAATTTTAATATTCCCGATGAATGTGAAAGCTACATATATAATATATAATTTCGATTTTTGATATCTTTGATTACAATACTGATAATAGTTATTCAGTATTACATAGCAAAATTATTGTTATTGTAAAATTAATAAACAAACTCAGTGTTTTATGAAAATTAAAGAGTCTTCCGACTGAAAAAATTACTCGTAGATTTTCAATTGTAAGAGTTAAGGAATGTCACTATTTATACAAAGGTAAGATAAAATCGAAAAAGGCATTAAACCGCAAAAAATACAGTTTTAACAAATATGCCTATCGATAGATAACCGAAAGATAATTCTCCTGTATCAAAGAAATTTCTAACTATAAATAACTTGTCAAAAGGCCACACTTAAAATTACCAAATTCAAGAGGTGAAGGCTCAGTCTCCGTTCGTTATCACCAACTGTGTCTGCCCGGTTCGTGTCGTGTCCTACCGGACAAATGTACAGTATAGGCAACCGGAGAGTCTGGTAGCCTGTACTTACCGGAATATTCGGTAGTGTGTACTGGAGACTACTCCGGATAGCGTGACCGGATAGTGCACAGTAACCACAACTTCATTTTTATCTTACTGTAGTTTAACCATATTTACATTGGAATTCTCAGTGTTTTTAATGAAAAATGTTCATAAAAAGATACTTCCTAATAGCAAATTAATAATTTTTTCCAACGTTCGATTCATAAAAAGTGTAAGCTTGCACTTTAATGTTAAAGTGCTCATAGAGTTAATTTTGCTTTACTTTAAACAGTCTAATTAAGGGAGTAATTTTCTTTACTCTATACTATTGAGTTAATTTTTTTATTCTATAAAAGTTTCCTATTCACTCTAATAAAAATGTAATGCAAATATAGAGTGGATTTTCACCTTAAATTATTTAGCGTGTACTTAATGTTAAAATATGGTTATGGAATGAAGAGGCGCTCTGTGGTGATAATAAGCAGTGTACGCGAAGAATGGGAACGTTTTATTGTGGTCACCACAAGATTGTATCATTTAATCAAATTCCTACAGTGGCCAAGCATTATTGCCATCTGTCTTCATGGGAAAGCACATAATTGGGAGATTAAGATTAAGATGCGATAAGGACAGAGTTTTTCGTAAAAATTATCGAGAACTTTTCCTTTTTTTTTAATACCTATGTACCGGTGATAGAGTAGAATATATGTCAAGTCTTGGTTCACGACACAAATTCGCTAGATTCCTATGTGTAAATACTTATACTATACTTATTATTATAGAAAGTGAAAAATAAAATATATTATTATACATATATTATTATTAACGTGTTAAATAAAGATATAAAGATAATAAAATTTAAAAAGTTAACAACTAATTACAAGTGGAAGATCAAAAATATCCGCCTAAGTTATATTATAGGTCAATGGTATTAACTTCCATTGCATAATTTACATTTTACAAAAGACCATTTTTTTTCCTTTCCCTATATTAATTACATTTTCTTTTTAACAGAGACAAATTAGCTTGGAGCATGATGATTTGATTCAATACTTTGGCATCATTAATTATAAAATTATGAATTATGACGTTTAAGTAGCTTAGGCTATATAAATACCAGCTTATCTTCGTGAGATGTAAAATAATGAAAAATGATGATTAATTTCATTGCGTTTACAAATTTTCAAAATATGTTAATACAACATTGCGAGATCGTTAGTACGTGAAACGTAGCAAGTTTCCATTTTCATTCCGCAAGTTATATGCATTACAATAACATTTTTCAGTGACTTAACTATGAATATTTATAATTTAATGATTAAATATACGTTACTCAATTATTTATAGTAATTGGTGAAGTATCATAGTATAAATGTAATCCAGTGACAAGCATAAATATCAAATCTAAATCAATCCTTCAGCATTCTTCGAAAACACAAATTTTACATTAATTACAAAGCCATTTCGTGCATAAAAGTAATTGAAAACCGGAAATCAGTATCAGGAATATAAATACATATTTTCCCACACTCTGGTCGTGGATGCAAGATCAGTATGACGAGACCAAAACAGAAATGTAAAAAAGAAGGCCTCTGGGAAAAAGCTCTGAATTCAGGGTCGACGAAAAAAAAAAAAAGTAGCCAAATGATCGAATCCTAAAAAGGCCTTAAGAGCGAGCGCGCGCGAGTGAGAGAGAGAGAGAGAGAGGGAATGAGAGAGAAAAAAGCATCAGCAGCGCGCTGGCATTGCAGACGGCCGCTGGTCTCGCGTCAAGCTAGTGTGGTCCGGCCCTAAAGAGCTGAGCCACGGTTCACGAAAAGAAAGAGAGCGAAAGGAAAAGAGGGTCTCTCTCTCTCTCTCTCTTTGCCCTACCACACCGATAACTACGGGCCACCGCTCTGCTGTGTTGCATCCCCTCTCGCTCCCCTTACCCACACACACGCACTCACGTACGTAACCTTCTCTCTCTCTCTCTCTCTCTCTCTGCCCGAGCTTCGGCTGTTTTCATGGCCGTCATTTAGTAGGTTCGTTCACCCCTCGAGGTGCCTCGGTCGCTCGCTCGAAAGAAAGAGAGAGAGAGAGAGAGAGAGAGAGAGAGAGAGAGGGGAGAAACGCCGGCAGCAGCAGCAGCAGCAGCAGCAGAAGCAGCGGTGGCGGGGGCAACGGCTCCTCCGCTGCTGTGTGTGCCGAGGAAGAAGAGGAGGAGGAGGAGGTGGAGGAGGAGGGAGGAGAGAGCCGGCAGTGCACAAGCAAGCCAGTCACCTAGGAGGGAAGGGCAGCGCGGCAAAAGGGGGTCTATAGAGCGAGAGAGAGAGAGAGAGAGAGAGAGAGAGAGAGAAGAAACACTAGACGCGACACGTACGACGATGCGCCTGCGAGGGCCGAACAGAGATGGATGTATTCTACTGAGGAGAGGGAGAGTATGTGTGTGCGTGCGTGTGTGTGTGTGAGAGAGAGAGAGAGAGAGAGCGAGTGTGTGCATGGGAGGCGAAACAGACGTGGGCACACTGAACCACGACGACGGAGACGCGGCGCGGCTTGGCGTTTTCCTTGCTATACTTTCAGGATGGACGCGCGCGCCCGAGCGAAAGAGAGAGAGAGAGAGAGAGAGAGAGCCGAGAGCAAGCCCGCAGAGAGCCACGTTTTTTCGTTCCTATACACGAGCTCGTGACGTGGCGTTTCGTTCTTTAGGCTGCGATGTATGTATATGGCACTGGCAACCGACGGAGAGACTATGTATATATATACGCGTGTGCAGTGTACTCGCGACATGCAGCGAGTGTGCGAGGAATCTCCGCGGTTTCTTTTACTTTACCTTCGTACTTTTTTGTTTTTCTTTTAGCTTATTCGGAGAATAGAGGACGCATATGCTTTGTTTGCGGCTTTTCTGCGCGACTTTCATTTGGATAGATGGCTCTTGCGATTGTTCGCACTGTATACCGACAGTTTTTGCTTTTTTTAAGCTATTTTGTTTGTTTATCGTTGGGTTATTGGGGGGAATGGAGTTCTTATAGATTTGCAAAGAAGTTTGCTGCGAAACTGTTGCACAGTAGTTTTGTAAGTATTAGAAGTTTGATATGTGAACTAGGAGGAATAATATATGCATTTGATTGATGCTTTTCTTAGATAATTTTCGTCTATTACTTCCTATAAGCTTTTTTTATCTTGAAACACTTGTAATGACTTTAAAGGGACTTTACAACTACACTATTACACTAAACTAAATCTGAAGATAAGATCTATCCATCGTTAGTTAAATACTTTATTGAAGCCTTTTACTACTTAATTTATAACTACTTAAAATAAATTTATTCTTCTTATAATATCTAATTAAAAAAGATAATGAATTTTTCTACAACTAAATTATAAATAATCTTTAAATGCTCAGCTTCATATATTCAATAAACTTTTCATATTGTTACAATTTTATGTACGTAATCAGCAATTACAAGTGAAACTTTAGCAATAGACAGTAGTCCCCTAGGTTAGGTATTTATTTTCCAATTTGGTCGATAAAAATTTTGCTCACGCCAAACTACGTACGAAAAAGAGTTAGGTCGATTCGAGCAATCTATATATATATAGCGGTATAACAACCACATGGGCAAAGAAAGTGGATAAAGCGAAAATGTAAGAAAGAGGCAGCCGCAGAGTTTAGCGTGGAAAGAACTCGCGTGAGAGACAGCTGAATGAAAAAAAAGAGCCAGAAAAAAGTGAGCGAGAGAGAGAGAGAGAGAGAGAGAGAGAGAGAGAGAGAGGGGAACCAGCAGCGAGAGTTGCGAGGGTTAGGACCGAACTGACGAAGCGAGTGTGGGTAAAGGATACACGCAGACTAAAAAAGGGGGGAAGGAGTAGAGTGGGGCAGGGCCAGTGGTAGAGGTGGGGAGCAGCAGCAGTAGCAGCAGCAGCAGCAGCAGCAACGAAGAAAGAGTTGAGGTAGGTCTGGGCTCTCGACGGCTCGCGAAGGGTGAATGCGTGACGACTCGTCTCTGTGTGCGTCCTATATATATATATGTATGTGTGTATGTATACATGCGCTCCGTCTCGCTCTATAATCCCGACGCGTGGATCTATGTGTGCGTGTACGTGAGAAGCCCCGGTAGTCTGCTGGTCGAGCTGGTGCCGCCTAAATTTAGGCATGTAACTATCGCTCGTATACGTCGGCCGGAAGTGTCGGCGCGCTTGTATATATTCGTGTGCGCGAGAGCCTATAGGCCATCACGCGACAATGGACACGTTGAGGTACGACATCACGACTGCTATACTCCTTCTTCCGCGCTTCTTCTTCTTCTTCTCCTTCTCTCTTTCTTTCTCTGTGTGTGTGCGTCTGTCCGTCCGGCTTATAAGCGCGCCGCCGCGATGTCGCTTCCTTTCGCGTCTATACTCATTTTCTTCGTTTGTATTTCTCGCTCGCTCGCGCGGCGCGCTTTTCGACGCCGTGTCTTCTTCTTCTTCCGTCCTTGTATACACACACACACACACACGCGAGAGGAATTCAAGGGGCGTCTCCTCTTTGTTTTATTGCTTTTAATTAGGCGCTTTGCTTGTATTAATCGCGTGTCGTTTGGAATGCGGCCGACGTTCTTTTTTTTTCGCGCGTAATTGTTGTATAGTTATTGTTTCATATGCGTCGGCTGGAAAATTCGTTTTCTCGTTCGGAGGTCTTCATTCGAAATTGAGTTGTAAGATTGAAAAGTTGGAATAAGGTTGAGATTGGATCTTTTAAAATGTATTTTGTGCAGTAATTGATACCTTGATTCAATTTTAAATATTTATATTGATTTTTATCAAATAAACAGTTTATTATTTAAATGACATCATGAAATATAAGTTCATTAATTAAATTTCAGATTTTTTTATTTAAAATTTTTGTAACACCAAATATTTATAAAAAATGTAATTGGAAAATTTTAATCAAAATTTAGCATGTTAACAATTCTGATTTCATAAATAACTAATATAAATGGAGAATTTTTTATCCTGTCATATGCAGCATTACTTTGTTTAAAGCAGTAAACCTGAAATTTTTCCACATCAAAAAAATAATACACAGTCAAAAATTGTTGTAATAATATTACATTAATTGTATTCCATTAAGAAAAAAAATTTTAATTTGTTAAATATATGAGAGAATTTCGGAACGATTCCGACTCTTAAAAATAAGTACAATCTTAAGTAAAAAAGAATGAAAATCGATTTTTTTTTCACTAAACTAGGTTAGATCAACGCACTCCACATGCCTGTGTATATCTTTACACAATCAACTTTTTTCAAACCATTTTGACCAATTTGACATTATTGCATAATTCGATGCGATGATCGAAAATCAAAAGATATCGAATAGGATTTATTTTCTTAAAAACTCTTCAAATTTTAACTGAACTTATTATCTTAGTAAACCACTAATTAAAATTTTATTATCTTATTCTATTCAAAAAATATAAATTTACATAGAAAATTTCACTTTTATTTTAATAACAAATGAAACACACAAGATAATCTAAGATTTCTTTTTTGAGGTTATAGAATAACAAAAAATCCATCTGATTTTTAACAGCAAGTAGGTAATGAAATCTAAAGAAAGCATTTTCCAAAAATCGAAAATCAAAAACATATATGAATGCAATTATTATAAATTCTTCTTTTCAATTGAGACTTAAAAAGTTACATAGAAATCGGTGAAGCAGTTCCGTATATATGATGCATGGTATAAGCACGCATACGCACACGTACACCTACAAACATTTTTTAAAAATATCGATTTTTTACTGTTCAAAACATACTCCTACAATGTTATCTCAAAACCTTTTTTTTCACTAACAGTAAGAGGAAAAAACAAAAGGAAGAAACAATAACGGGTAAAAAAATCAAAACTTGCATAATTCATTCGTCATGTACAACTCGACCAATTTCAAGGAAATTTTATTGTACGTTAAATATGCATCCACGCTCATCGCCTATTGTTATACGACTTTCTAAATCGCAGATAAACTTGTTATATTAAAGTGGCTACGAGGCGAAACTAAATAATTTTCGTCATCGAACTTGAAACAAAGGCAAAATCATTTGCGTAGAAAATATAGAAGGGGTTCAATGAGTTTCGCGGAACACCGAAGCGGCAAACTCGCTCGAAGTGTTTTTCCTCTTCTTCAACTTCGTCTACGCGTTACCCCCATGGTGTATTGACCTCTACACATGCACACATGCACACCCACACACCCACACATTTAGACATGTACAAAGTAAGGCAGACATGCATGTGTGCACGGGCTTTTTCGAGGCCGGCTTTAGCCTCTCGTTTAATTATTAATTCATGCTATTTTACTAGCCCTAATTTATCCTAATCGATAGTAGCTTGTGGCAAAATTTTATTCGCGAATCAAATACTCCGGCCTTTACTACGATAAGATATAAAATATTTATTTTTTATACCATTTTTGTGTTATTTTTTTAATGTTGATCAAAATTTTGAAAGAAATTAAGTAAAGGAAGATATAAAAATGATTACAGGCAATGTTGAAGTAAATTTAATGTATGAAAATTATTTATACAAATACATTTTTTGGAGAAGTTTTAAAATCATACTAATATTATGTTACTAATAAAAACTAACTGATTTTTGACTTGTTTGATTTTTTAATACAGAAAATTTTTGCATAAAATCCTTCTAATTCAAAACACTGACTTAATTTTTTACTTCTAATTTGGATGTAATAAATGGTGCCTATTAACTTTTTTTACGCAACAACTACACTCTTTTGTTTTAAATATCAATTTATAAACTTACTTTATATGAGTATTCTTGTGAAAATCTTTGAACTACCTAAACCTTCACGGAGAAAAACGATTTAGCAAAATTTACTATATTAGTTGTGGCAAAAATTGGTAGTCGAAGGACAAGTCTCATATTGCAAGAATTTTTGGTATTCTGGTAATAAATATTACTTTTATAAAGAAAAACAGAACTATATTTTTCTATAAAAATTGCTATGTTAAATTGTAAAATTGTATTGTATAAAAATTTAGATGCGCATTATAATATTTACGTATTATATTATTATAAGAATATTTAATAGTCTAAATTAGAATTTATGTTATATTTTATAGTAAATTTTGTTACAACTATAATAAAATTTTGTTATAACTATGATAAATTTTAAACTTACAAGGGGAACCCTAGGAGTAATTTTGGATGCATTTTTCAACTCAAATAAACGCTAAATTTTGAGGTCCAAAAATTAACTTAAATTTTGATCGCTCATAACTTTTGAATTAAAAGTATTAACTTGTTCAAAAATACAAATGAAAGTTTATTATCTATACTTTTGATACCTTTTTGTGACATTTTCTACAATGTATATTAGCCTTGCAAATGATTTTTCATGCATTTTGATTAAATGGGCATTAACTTGGGTCCCAGGGCCCATTTGACTAAATTTCGATACACGTACTTTATATTTTTGATCAAAGAATGTCCCTCTAAAGTTTTATCAAAATCGGTTTCCCGGACTCCTAGGTAGAGTTTCCCTTGTTAGTATAAAATAAGACTGTCCCTCGACTACAACGGAACATAACAAAAATTAGAATTTAACATTCTAAATATTGCAAGAGCCTTTTTCTTCGTGTAATACGAAATCCCTGGGACCTCCAATAAAAATCCATTCACCTAATAAAAATCCACTGCAAATTTTAGCAATGCCAGCACCATCCGAAAACATTAGTACGCCGTTTAAGCCTTGCCACTTTAAAATATTCCAGCATTCCGATCTGCAAAAAACTCAAGAAAAGTTTTCCTTCCCTCGACTTACTTAGACACATCATATAATCCCAACTTCTCTAAATCTTCCTAAAACCACCTCAAGAACTTTCATCCCCACACACACACATACACAATTTTCAGCGCATCTTTCCCAGCAGTATAATACAATAATCCCATCCAAAACCTAATCTACAAGAAAAGAAAAAAAACGATACTTCCATCTCGCTGCAGTCTCTCACGAAAACGGAAAAATGCCCCCTCGAAAAGAAGGAAGCGCGCGACGAAGAGAGCGAGAAAGAGAAAAGAGCACCAGAAAGAACGGCGCGCGTGAAAAAGTTGGCGCAAGGAGAGAGAGAGAGAGATAGAGAGAGAGAGAGAGCGACGAACGACCTCGAAAAAATCGTTATTAGGCGCTGCTCGACGTCGCGGCAGTGCAGCCGCGTGCGTTAACGAAGGCGTACACCACCACCACTACCACCACCACCACCGCTACAACGGCAGCATCAGCGCCCGGTGTAAAAGAGTGCGCGCGAGGACTTGCGCGTACGACTGCATATAATAGTGTGGACGAGCGACGTCGTCGGCCGGGTCCTATGCGAGTGTGGCCCAGGCACTTTTTTTTCCCCTTTATGTATACGTATAATGTCAGGGCGGCTCGTACCAGTGCTCGCTGCACAACACTTATAGTTGCGCTTTAAGCCAGATGCTATACGGCCAGCACATATATAGGGCCGCGACTGAGCTTGCTTGTATACTCCGCAGCGCATTATATACGGCGCGGGGCGTTTCTGCACTCGGGGATCCCGAGCCCGAGAGCCACACAGACGAGCCTCTGTGCGCTGCTGCTGCTGCTGCTGCTGTATCGTACACTTGCATACACGCGGTGTGCAGTATGCAACAGAAAGAGAGAGAGAGAGAAAGTCGAGTCTATGCGACTGCATAATACCGGCTGCTCGCGAAAATTTCACGCGAGACTACCCTTTTCCTCTCTCTCTCTCTCTCTCTCTCTCTCTCTCTCTCTCTCTCTCTCTCTCTCTCTCTCTGTCGGTGTATGTGTGTGCAGTATATGCACTTGAGAGGCCGACTGTGTTACGAGGCTAGGCTACTGCTGCTGACTCTCTTTCTTTCTTTATTTCTATCTTTCTTTTTTTACTCTTTTTTACTCGTTTCCTTCTTCTTACTTACTTACTTACTTACTTACTTGCGCCGTTGATGAATAATATGAGTAATGTGGACGTGTAAGTGGGTTCAAGCGTTTTATTGGGAGCCGGAGAGAATTCTCGCGTGATGTTCTGTTATTCGCTAGATTCGCGTGATGGCGATGCGTTTATTGCGTACTTTTGTTTATTGAGATGCTCTGGTTTTCCATGACGCAGAAGGTTTTCAGAGAGGCTGAGAACAATTTCAAAGGGAATGTTTAGAGAAAGGTTGTTGATGTGTTATTCTTGTTTTTAGAAATTAATGAGTTTAGGAGTTGTTTTAACTACAACCTATAACTGCAATATCGTAATATATGTTATTTTATAATACTTCCTGACTTTAGTTTCTTAAATTCAATATAATTTTCTTTTTTAAGGGGATGTGCGACCCTCGGAAAGATTCCTACCTTACCGGTAGTGTCCGTAATTTCGTATTGAATAAAATATATAAAGATAGCTATTAATTTTCGGAAAAAACGCTCTGTTACGACCTCAGAAATGATGTAAACATTATGTCATTGCAGTTTCATAAAATTCCATGCAGGATTCCCGGAGATTTTCTTCCCCGAAATTTTCGAGGAAAAAAATCTTCGAGAATCCTGCATGGAATTTTATGAAACTGCAATGACATAATGTTTACATCATTTCTGAGGTCGTAACAGAGC
>UELV01139507.1:0-11602 GCA_900490015.1 Megastigmus stigmatizans
ATTGTACATCGATCTGTTTGAAACCATGAATCATATTTTACTTCTAAAATATCATTTTTATTAAAACATTCAAGCAAATGCTCTTGCAATACAGACATGTTAGGACAGTCTAAACAGTCACCTAAATAACATTTATCATGTGCATTACTACATACGATTGCCTGAATACAATCCTGATAATTCTGAAGTGATAATTCAGTACCTAGCGAGTAATATTTAAACTATGTGCATATGTACGGAGTATCGCGCGGGGTAAGGCGGGCCGGGCGCGCCGGAGCGGCGGTACGTCTTCTTTTTCGCGTTGTATATCTTATAGTAAATATTATTTGCACTCTGTGCAAAACATTGATTTCTATGTAAATTTTTCTCAGCTTTCGATTAAAAGTATTAAAAAAAATATTAAAAATACACTTTTCGAGATATAACATATTTTATATTTTTTAAAGGTGAAAATAAAAAATTTCGAAAAAAATACTTACACCATTGGAAAGCTGAGAAAAAAATACACAAAATCTATGTTTTACATATTTTTGTTGAGTTCATTTAGGTAGTTTAAACACGAGTTGAACACGGCGTGTTTTGGCGCTCGCGCGCCGTGCTTGGAGAGTTGACGTGAAACGCCTCTTATATATTTTTGCCTTTCTTTGTTTATTATCTCTATTTCTTATTTCATATTCCAAACGTATGAGTTTATATTTTTAACCAAATTAATAAAAAAAGCATTCTCAATTTCATTCGCCAAACATTCGCGTACGCCAGCACGTATCTTAATAAATCCAGACAATCAATTTTAAAATCAAATTCTACCCGGAGGGACTAAAGCAGATATACACCCGCAACTAAGAGTCACCTATATGTATCTACCGATTCATACCGTCGATCGTCGAAGCGCGAGTGTACTCTCAAAAAAAGAAATTAATTAAACATGTTTTCTGATGCTCTTGCAATCCAAGATCCCTAAGCCTCCCCTATACGTGCAGCCTGTCTCTTTCAATAGCCCTGTTTCTCTCTCTCTCTCTCTCTCTCTCTCTTTACGATTCGCAAACTAATGCACGCTCCTCGTTATACGTATACCTCTTTTATGCGTCAACGACGTCTTTGTCTGGTCCATGGAAATTTCTCTCTCTCTCACTCTTTCTCTGTCTCTCTTTTTTATCTCCAGTCCCTCGCCCTCGTGGAGAGCCTCTCGTGTGTCTTGCAAGCTGTCTCGTCGTCGACTTTTAACATTTCAACGTTACTGCGACAGCGTACCTTTCTTCTCTTTCTTTCCTTTTTTCAAAAAGAAAAAAAAGATGCATTTATGCGCGAGGACCCTTCTAGCAAAGCGAGACGAGCGAGTAAGAGTAAACTGTTCCACGTGTACGTGTATGTGTATAGGCCTCGTACTCGATGAAAACTGCGGTGAGGGAGATTTTATTTTTATTCTTACTATATCGACGCAAGCGGCTCTCGTAAGTTCGTTACTCCGACGAGAAAGACTACTTTTTCTTTGTCTCGCTTTTTTTTGTGGATTTTGCATTTGCTCTATTTTGAGTACCTTTTCTAGTTTCTTTGTCTTTTCTTACCGGCAAATTTGTATGTACTATCTGAGCACTTGATTTTTTCTTGTTTAATGAACAATTAATTTAATTAGGAAATGTATAAAATCCGCTGGTACCCTTTAATATAATCTGTCTTCCTTCCGTTGACCTTTACTGAGAACGTTTTTTTTTTAATTATATCTCAATAACAGATTGTTTGTTAACAATAAAGTTACATGGAATTAGTTTTATTATTTTTTCAATACAATATTTTATGCATTAATCAAATTACTTACCTAAATTATTTATGTAACTAGTATCCCCCCGCGTCAACTAACGAGATAGGTATCTCGTTGCAACGATGTTGTTCTTGTTAGTACATTTTTTTCTTACGACTTTTGAACAAAACCGTTGGAATGGGTCAGCGAGCATGAAAATATAAGCTAAAGACTTGCACTGCAAGATGGTCTGAGCTAGAAATTAAGGATATTCTATGATTACACCTAAATGCAGAGATCGTAATGAAAGATGGATTCTTTGATTCTTTAGAGAATCAGAAGTTACCCTGAATTTTGTCAATATTTATTACCGGGCATTTTTTCGAGATAATAAAGTTTGAAATATGAACTTTTAATATAGGCTCTTATGGCGACGCTTGGTCCTATAGCACGTTTTGATTATAATTTATTAAAAATAGTATATAAAAAAAACTTACGGTTTAATAGAGAATTAAATAATGGATATCTTTTTGTCCTAAGTCAAAGTTTGTTATCGACCATTTCAGCGAGAAACAGTAGAAAACAAACAAAACATTGAGTTTGGTGGCCGTGCGAGGGGGGGAGCTGTGAGCGGGGCCTTGCACCCGATGCGCGGAGACCCCGCTCTCTTCCCCTCCCGCATGACACCACTAAACATTCTTAAACTCATTAATTAATAGGTATCTTAGAATCGATATTGCTTGCGAAATGTGTGTAGGGGGCGCTAAGTCATTTAAGATTTTATATTTCACGTCCTGCATTTTATCGACCGAGAAGTAAGTAGTTATTATTAATTAAAAAAATACTTTAGATTACACAAATCCCAAATATTCTTGATTTGAAATGAGCGAATTATTTCGGAGCAAAAATTTTTTAAGGTGACATTAAAATAGTTACTTAAAACCTTGCCAAATGATAGATAATTTATATACGAAGTATACCTGTATTTGGGATTTGCATAATTTCAAGTATTTATTTAGTTATAAATAATTATTCAGGATCCGGTCGATAAATAGTTTAGTGGTAACGATAGTACTTTGACACCCCGTTAAAAGAAAATGCTATGCCGCAGGGGTAATTATATTAAGAACGTTTTACGATAAATCGATTGTTAGATAGCTTTTCTTTAAACTCTGCATAAAAACTAATTTTGACCCGTTTTATTGATTTCTGAAAAGAGTAGTATAAATTGAAGTTTTAAATATTTAGATATATAATTTCAAAGTTTGAAATTTTAATATAGAAATTATATATGTATACTGAGCATGTTTAAACGCACATTTTTAATAATGTTGAAGCCCATTTTAGATAGAATTCTTTATAAAACGAGTATGTCAAGACAGTCTTAAAAAGAAAGAGATACAAAAAAAATTATCTGGACTATGTGTTAATTATATTACTACACAATCTGTACAAAAGTGTATATTGCACTTCGTTTTTTCATATTTATATTGTTTTTACGCTTCTTATTTACATTTTAGTATTTTATGGTAAGGGGGATGTCCCAATTTCTACTCGATTCTTTAGTTACTGTATATACAGTATATACAGTAGTATACTATACTATACAGTATAGTACTACTATACAGTAGAGTATACTATACTGTATAGTATACTATAGTATATAGTATACTATACAGTGTATAGTAGTAGTATACTATATAGATTATGATTATATTATTAATACATTAAGATAGTATTATGAATAATGTTCAATGTTAAAATATAAAATGATCGTATTAAGTTGAAAAATTCATGAAATCTTATAAAGACAGCGAAATGAGGTTACTTGGATGTCAGTATTTCTATTTACGAGAAATAAAGTAATTCTTAATGTATGTATTATATATAATTCCTTAACAGGTTTTTGGCCAGCTGATAAGCAATTTCTGTCCAGATATTAGCTAACAGATTTGGTCAGATCTTAGCCTACAACCAGCAGAGCTGGTTAATTTTTTTAACGGGCTAGCAAAGCACATTATCAACACATTGTCGTTACTTTTTGTATTAATCGACGAAATATTTACCCTGTATACCATTACAAGCTCGATTGAATTTTTTTTTTTAAATTTAGGATATTTATTCCAAAAGAAAATCGCTGTTGCTATGATGATTTGATCAACAGATTAAAACATATACATATCATATTCAAATTCAAATAATATATTGCTTATATTGCTTATATTATAGGACTACAACGAGAACAGCAGGTTTCTAGTTCCTGTAATTCAGTACTAAAATCATTCAAAAAAGATATTTTCCCTAGTAAATTGAAAATGGAAAACCTTTCTTGAAAATGATCTTATCATTCTACAAACATCACCTTTTACTGAAAAGCTGTGCAGTATATAGGACCAATCAGATCTTATCTTCTTTGACGGTACAATTATTCATCACCGAAAGAGTGCTAATAATGTATTCATTTATTTTTTGTAGCTAAAATGAACAACTAATCTCATTTTGACTCCACTTCTTCCGTTATTACATTTTAAATGAAGATTTGTTTTTCGGAATAATAATGAAAAAAATATTATAATAATCTATCCAAATATGTGATTAGAGAAAGGGTTTTTTAAACTTGAAAAGGCAAGCATTTGGTGTAGATTCTGAAATTTTTCTCAACAAAAATTTGTTAATTAAAATCTCAAATGACTTGTTTGGAGGAGTAGGAGAAAATTATATGCGAGTAGCTTATTTTTTAGTAACTAGTACTAAACGGTGTATCTAAATTGTCGATCATACATTCGTTATTTACTTGTGCCATCGCAAAATTGTGCTACTACTTATACTTTCTCGCAGTGAAAAAAACCATTGTACCAGTGTAAAAGTTCACTGAAATTAAAGGTACTATTCTTGTTATCATTTTCACATATGAAAATTTTTTTCCGCGCATTGAAATATATTTTAAATATTTTTAAATACCAAAACGTGTACATACGCCTGCTAAGAAATAATTATACACGAAGCAACAAAAATATATGTCCGAATCACCATTCCATCAAAGCTATGTGACTTGCAGAGTCTATAACACTTTTTCCCCAACTCTCACAATCTCATTTCGCCGCTCTCGCAATCCGCATTCTTTTTCTTTCTGCTCATCTCCGTGTCTCCTCGCCATTAGCCTCACACCCCCCACACATATAGCTCCGACAAATGAATCCGCATCAGAATCTCTCTACGCCTATACGTATATAAATACAGCTCTCTTTCTCTCTCTCTCTCCCTCCCGTACACTCCCACTCAAAACGAGCCCGCACAGCACTTTATGCATATTCGCCGCGCCGGAGCTATTATATCGTATTCTCACACTGATACGTGACACGCGTCTGCTGAGTAATCACAATGCGTTGCGCAGGTTTTTTCCTTTTTGTCCCCGACTTCCCGCATATATAGCATCCGCGAACTCGGCAATATTCTCCTTCGCGCGTTTGCGGATGATTCTGAAAAACTTTCTCCTCTCGCGTCGCGCCTGCGTATTCGTGTATTATTATGTGCAAGAGAGAAGAGAGGCAGACGCAAGAGAGACTTTTGCGCCGAGTTTACCCGGCAAATCTCGTGTTTTCTGTCATTCATTCTTCGCCCCGACTCTCTGTGATTTTACAAATGTTTCACCCCTGGTTATATACCAGTCTCGCGTTCCCTGTACGTAATCGGTCGTTGACTCCCGTCTTGTCGTTGCTTCTTTTTGCTTTGTTATGTTTATGCGTGACTTCGAAATGTTTAATGGGGGAAAAACTTTATCGATTTTTATAAAATAAAAAGCCAAAGCGTGCTGTATCCTAGGAATTTTACAAATATTTTATGAAGAAATTGCCCATATCGCGACAATGATTCACCAATATGTTAAAATTAATGTAGAATTGATGGATCTTTTAACTCTTGATGTAAACACAATGAAGCAGCATCTTTCAGATCCAATTTTGTATTTTATTTTCATATATAACCGTACTTATACTTTATAATTCAGCATTTAATTTCTTTAAAAGATGATAGAAAATTAGCTTTAATAAAATATTTATATTTATGTTAAAAAAAACTAGATGAGAAAATGCTCTAAAATAAATAGAATTATTCGAAGCTTTTAATCATATATTGAAACTGTGAAAAGCTGGAAATAATGAAGCATTGAAAATAATTCATTGAATTTTTTCATGGTTTGTAAAACCAACCTTTTCCATTAACATTAATAAATAACTATTTGTTTATTGAAAACGTAATATTAAAATATTTCATGTTATCTTAACGAAAGACAAATAATATAATTTGTTAAATATAATAATTCGTCTCTTCAAGACTAAACCTATTTTGCAATTCCATTTTAATTGGCAGATTGAATGCATTTCTCGGAAAAAATACCTTTTATAAAATGTTTTAGCTTTTTCCTTTGATTTCCATCGTTCTATATTTTCATTTAAAAATTTAAATTAAGTACATACACATTTTTTCTATAATATATAAAAAGAAATTTTCAAACACAGAAAATAATTTGTATGAATCAAAATTCCTATCAATTTCAAAGCATTACGAACGAAAAGGGTTGACGCGTTTCAGTAAACCCAGTGAACAAATTTAATATCCTTCGTAATCTAAGATAATATTTCGATTACAAAAATTATCGCTAAATTATGACAATGAATCCGCCATCAAGCCATCAAGGGTGCAAACGCAATTTTAAGATTTTAATCCCGATATTCGCGCGAGCGCTGCAATTTTCATTCCACCGAGCTCGCGCAACTGCGTCGAATCTCCCCCATACATATCCAATCTCACTTTGGCGCCTTATCGTAGTTTTATATTATCGGCCCTGTTCGCGCTTTTTTCCTCCTCTCTCTCTCTCTCTCTCTCTCTCTCTCTCTCTCTCTCTCTTTCTCTCTCTCACTTATTTCACTATCTATATATGTACGACGCGCTGCCAATGATACGCGCCGACAGTTCGCTCTCTCGCTCATACAGCAATGGTGGGAAATATTTTTTTTTTCGTTAGTGCTCCCGTACTGATGCGGATCGTCCTTTTTGCGGCTGAATTATTTTTACGTCCGGAGCGTCAGGTCGGATATCGATCGCTGTGTTGTTGCTGCTTGCGCTATTATAGACTGTGGACACTTCTATTTCGTTCTATTTTTCTTTGACTGCACTGCGAACAGCTGTTGTATAACTTTAAAAAATCTGCCGTTTAGGATTTGGGTCTGTGAAACGTACGAGTTGTTCTATATAGTGCAAGTATGCATTTAGATAGTTTTGGTATCAAATTTCAAAGCCGTTTTTTAAATAGAAATGGAACAAATCTATGTTACTCGATTTATTTTTCAATTACTGTGCAATTTCTTGTTTTATTTTACGCTATAGGTACTTATAATGTTTAAACAAGTACATTCCTGAATTTTTTTCTAAAAATTAAGGTATAGGTATATGAAAGAACTGCTTTTACACTTCTGTTGGCGTATAATAAATTGATATCGAATTTTGTAATTAAAGTTAAAATGTTTGATAAAATACAAAATATAGTTTTAAAACGCAATATACGAAAACTTATCAATATAAATATCACGAATCGAACTGTCAAACTTTGCTTATGCAGCTTTTCCAGATACAGTAATTTGATTATTCACGCTCTGTTTGCTTGGCTCTGATTGCACGTGTAATTCAGTTATACGCCGATAATCACTTTTCCTATCACAATATATTATACGACTAATTCCGTATTAATTTATCTAATTAAGTTATGTATAACAATAAATTTGTATGTGTTTTAAATTATATTACCTCAATAAATAACCGCGGTTACTCCTTTAAATTATACTATTGTACTCATAATCGATTCAAAACTTTGATAAAAGTTTTTTATCTTCTGTCAGCATCGAAAACATACGTTAAATGATACATCACATTCTTGTCCGAGATGGTTGATTTTGTTTTCTCTGCACATCTATGAGCACTCGAGCAATTCCAAACATTGAAAGCGAAAGCACTGTGAAAAAGGGAAATACTGTAGGCACCGATACTTTTTGTTTGGCCCTTTTCTCCTACCCTTGCATTTTGGAAAGAGGACAAATGCATTCCCCAATAATCTCGGTGGCAGCCCTCTCGCAAAGCTTCTCGAGCCTTACGCACGCGGAAAATGAAATTTACCATTTCACCGCTGTCAAAGGTTTTCGTTACGCCGGCGTCGTTCATCAGTGAAGATTTTATTAAATTTGTTAGGGGCGCTGTGATGTAATATGGGGAGTTGCGATCTTTCATAATTTCATGCTATATGGGAGAATTTAAGCTTTCAATGTCTTTATTTTATAAAAACTCTATCACCATCATTAATTTCATCAAAATTGATATTTATTATGAGTATGCAATAATAGTACGTACACCACTGTGTACGAGTACAAATTTTGGAATACATGATTGCGATATACTTGAATATATATTAAGTTACAAAAGAATTTCATTATTTTATACACTTAAAAGATTAAATAATAAACTTTTCCTGCCCATGGTTTATAGTGACTTCCTCTCAATTCTGCATTTTACACGTGCTTTAATTATTCGAAGGGCCGGATTGAAAAGTTTTATGGTTTTTAATTTAGAATCTCGAAAACTAATCACCAAGTCTTAAAAAATGCAGGGGTACGAAATATATATTGTACTGAATTTTATCGTAATATATATTTTTTTAAATTTATTTTGTTATTTTGACAATACTTTTACGCGTTTTCAATTGCTAAACTCCTTATTGAATTTGATCCTTCATTTAATAAGGAAATGTTTGCAGCTACATTTTTAGTTCAATTGAAAGATTAACGTTTTACATATTTGTGTGACCATGTGTATAAAAAGCAAAAACTGTTGTAGAATACAGAAGTAACATTACATTTTACTATTCGGTTATCCTACAAGTAGGGAAATACAATGAAACAATTGTCATTTGTACCGAGAGAATAATTTCGTTCTCAATTTACTGCGGTTTCCGCCGCATTTCTCTGTCCGACTCCGAAGGAAGTTAAATAATCGATTTGAAAACTTTCTTTAAAATACAATAAAAGTAGGTATACGTATTCGGAAAATACTGAAAGAAAGAGAAAGGGAGAGAGAGAGAAAAGAGAGTGTGCATCTCGTTATATTTGGGTCAGGAGTTCGTAGTAACGATGTAGTTGGTAAAAATATCGAGCGCAATCAAGTTGAAATTTCTCGGGCGATGGCTGTTGTTCCATCGTTGAGTCGAGAGGACTATAATGGCGTAGAAAACAGGAAATCGCTGAAAATTTTTCTAGCTTCCCTGCTCTCTCTTTCTCGCTTGCGCGCTCTGTCCTGATTGAAAATAAAAATCAGAAGAGTCCTTCTTATAAAATTTTATTTTATTTACCTCGCGCAAGTCGAACAATTTCTTTGATACACAGTGTATAATCTACCTTGTCGAATAAAAGTAAATTCGATAAGTATAATTTGGAATTCTTATGTCAATTATTGGAAACAATGCAATTTTACGCAGCTCGGGTGTTTTAACTGTATTTTAATCATTTGATATTATTTATCAATGTGTCTCTCATATTGTAATTGATAAGCTTAACGATTCGAATGTCTGTTTCATTTGTGTTTGCAAAAGGGAAACTTGATAGATTAAAGTGTTTTATTACACTGCAGCCTTTTCAACCAGAATAATATGAAATATAATATGGACAGCATGCAAAGTTAGTGACTAACAATGATATTTTAATTTTTCGTTTCAATAATAATAATTGTTTATATTTTCTGAGTGATAAAATAAATATGGCTAAAATGTACCCGGGCTAAAATAAAATGGAGTTTAATTTCAATGACGTTATAAATAATTTAAATCCAGGTCATGAATTGCGTTCGTATTATTACATCGTGCTATATCAGGACATATCTCCAGTTATCGATCAAAATCAATGACACATAAATCGTAACTTTCCACTCAGCTGACATGAATGTATTGGTAAAAGTGAATTGTTAATCAAGTATGGCAATTTATATATTAATAACAATTCAATTTCCCGGATTTATAAACACATGCGTATAACACATAAATATTTTATATTTATTAGATTACTAGCATGTTTAAAAAACCAAAATACTAAAAACATAAGAAACAATTAACTTGTTCGCACGAA
Source organism: Megastigmus stigmatizans (assembly GCA_900490015.1). Lineage (NCBI taxonomy): Eukaryota > Metazoa > Arthropoda > Insecta > Hymenoptera > Megastigmidae > Megastigmus > Megastigmus stigmatizans. The sequence continues at coordinate 9,901 of UELV01139507.1, forward strand.
ATACTAAAAACGTAAGAAACATTTGATTTGTTTGTGCAAAATACTATAAACGTAAGAAACAATAATATACTTATTTTATGAATATCACTGCATTATTTATAGTATAAGATGACTTTCTACTTGATCTTTTGTGTAAGAACATAAATCTTCCTTGTGCAACTCAAGTTTATTTACAGTTAGTTATACATTTTGTTGTAGCTTGTTCATTCGATTTTTCTGCTTTCTCATCAGACGAAAGCATAATTTAAAAGTAGGCCAAAGAGTACATTGTGGAGCTGGCGTAATTGTGAATCTGATGATACCATGATACTTAAAAAAAGTAAAGGCCCGCAGGGCAGATTAAAACCTAGTGGCCTGCTACAACCCTTTCATGCCTCCAAGACGTTATAGCTGAGCACCAAGACTCTATGGTCACGATAAACCCAGTTTGATCGCGATCCACCATTGGATCGTCGGCGGGTCTCTCGCTTTATCTCTCTCTTTTTTCCGCTCCTATACGCCCGCACGTCTTACGCTCACTGACACACTCGGGCGCGGCTTAAAACCCTATGAGGGGATGCCGCTTGGGCACTAAATTTTTTAAGAGGCCACATTCTTTCACATTAATGCTCGCGATAATTAAAAGTCTTGGGCGATGCTGTGGCTGCCTACTCTCTTCAAGATGGATTATAAAAAAGCTTAATTTAAATGAAATTGTTGAAAATGTGAGGTGCACGCGATTAAGACTTGGATGATTATTTGAATCGTTTCAAAATTGTTCACTGATTTTACCATATTCTTTGATTCTGATTATTTGCTTTGCTCTTTGACAGAGTACATATTATTGCATCTGAATTTTGAAAAGTACTTTGCTAAATTTGTTCTCTCATGTTTTTGTATGATGATGAAAACTAAAAATAGCTCTGAAATAGAACAAAATGAAAAAAAAATCTTTTCAAGAAAAAATATACTTATTCAATTATAAATAAATAATATATTTACTTAATTATTAATTTTTTTTTATTTTGAATTAAGTATTATGAATCCAATTACTTTCTTGGGCACTTTCGATGAGGAATGGGACGATTAGTCATAAGTTCATTTTTGAAATACTAATACTATTGTGACGTCCGAGAACGACAAATACTAACTTTATTTAATATTGTGCATACACACTTTGCATTAAGCAATGTGTGTACGCTGCTCCTTTTTGAGCCAATGTATTTAAACACTCTAGCTCGGGACGGAGCGTTTGTGTAATTGAAACGCGTGAAATCTTGACTAAATCCGTGATATGATATGTATTATTTGTTAATATTTATTTGACCCGATTTTTACTAGAACCGAATTTTTAAATTTTTATTTTTAATTTGAAGTTAATTTTTAATTTGTATGATACGCGATCTCAGGTTTTTCGGCTGAAGTTCCAATTTTCAGGTGTAGCCCTTTTATATTTAATATTGTCTCTAACAATAGTTACGCTAATAAAACCTGAACCACTATTATTAATAGTAGGGATTTTATTGTTAACTTTGGCTACAAACTATATATTAACAACCTATCCTATTGAACAAGCCTGCCAGTTCGCAGTTGCTAAACGGTCTGGATTTGTTTATAGGTAGGTAATTTCTAGCTACTCTTCACGCCTATCTGTCTAGATGGTCCAGAAGTGTATAGTAAAACTATTACAACTTCTCGCCTATCTTCTCAGATGGTCTAAGAG
>UELV01139510.1:0-11179 GCA_900490015.1 Megastigmus stigmatizans
AATATACATATACAGAAAAGTTTTGTTCCATTAACAAAGTACTAGGATCTCATAAATCTGGTAATTGAATTAATTTTATATGATATATATATATATATTATAGCTTAGTAGCTTTTATTTATTTCTTCTCCAATGACTTTTATTTATCAACTGTTGGCGATTTAACTTTTGATGTAAATGTTTTAAAACATATATTCTTGTATATGTTTTAAACCTGGACTTTTATTTATTTATTCATTGATTAATATATACGTCGGCACGTAAATATTAGCAGGCGCACGTAGTCACGCTAGTCCGTGAACAGATGTATTAATCATCATAAGTGTATTTAAGATTAGTCATTAAGGCTAATTCTTTTAGTTATAAAAACAAATGAAATATTTATAAACATTCTTTCACTTTATTTTTCCTAAATGACTCATATTAGACGAATGTTTTCTGTCTTTATGATACTCCGTTTTGCGTAAGAATCAGCTTTTTTACAATTAAGTATACTTAAATAATTTAAAAGGATAATGTCAAATTACTAATTCAAATTACTAATCACCATATACGGAATTTATTTGTACAATTAAGTAAGGTGATTAGAATAATTTTTATAGCATATATTTCTGTCTTTCATGCTAGTAAGAAATTAGTGGACAAGGAGAGTATGAGGCAGTCTCCAAAGTACAGATTCAGCGTAAACTCTAGGATATAACTTTATAAACAAATAACATGAAGTGCCTATTTAGAGGCTACTGAAGTATATGATCTATAGCTATACAGTTTTATGACATATATAGATTATTTTTTTGCTTTTTGATTCAATATTGTTTTCGTGATCAAAATTGAATCGTACTAGTCTTCGCGGCAAAATATGAATCGTGCTAGTCTTCGCGGCGAATTACGAATCGTGCTAGTCTTCGCGGCGAAATATTACAAAGTCTTCGTAAGAACCGTCGTCCTGATATCGATATATCAGGACTTTATTCTTTTCCATCTTTCTATACAATTTTTTAAAGAATTATTATACATTTTTCTTTTAATAGTAGATTATGCCACTAGGAAGGAAAAAACGGGTGACAAACACGAGGTCTGGGCTGACCAATTTTTCTCCCGAGGAGCGTATTCCAATTTTTTTTTGCCTAGTGAGCCGAAAGTACCTCCCGGCGCCTGTTCTAGAATGTTGTATTTTCGTCCTCGCTGGGCAAAAAAAATTAGATTTTGAAATTCTACAATATTTTAAATTCGCGGAAAATTGCGGAAATGCGGATTTCTTTATTTTAAAGAGATCTGCATTTAACATAGATGACGTGAAGATTATCTTGTAGCTACACGAATTAGGTATACCTTATAAGTTAAAAAACTGTTTTTGAATAAATAAAAAAGCACGAGTAGAAGCGAAAATGATGATATGTGACATTTACTTATGTACACCTTGCGGTACTTACATGTGTCAGAAAAAAATTTAAGTTAATCAAGAGTTATATCGATATAGTTATAGGTATAGTTTTTCATGTTAAATTTTCAAATGTTTGGTATCTTTCCAAATTTGTTTGGACAGATGTACATTATCATAGGGTGTACAACGATATGAAAAATAATGTTTACAAATATTATACACTTTCTCCTGCACTATTTAATAAAAACGTTTATTTTCAGGGTCCTCACAGTAGTGTTTCGCCTATGACTCGGATAAGAATTTGATTAGTTTATTTTTTTTGCAGATTCGTTAAACAACGAGAACAATTTGACTGACAATTTTTGCAAGTATCATTATCTAGTAGGATTACTTCTAAGACAAGTAAAAATATCTTTGAACGAAGTGGCGCATATACGAAAAATGGGTATTTCTACTTTGAGAGATCTGCTAGCTAAGCATGAGTTAGATGATAGATATCAAGACAAGGTATGTTTATGACAACTCAAATTATTAATCAGCTACAAGGGTAATAAGGAAAATGACTCATGTGGGCTCTACCAATTTTGTCCTTTATTAACACATGACTGACAAAGATTTTTCTATTGGTCTTACAGTCTAATCAATATTAATGGGCAATCAGATTGCCCTTGTTTATAATCACCCCCGCAGAATCTGAAATAAACTTATATTTAAACCTGAAAAAACATTTATTAGTAAAGGGCAATCTGACCGCCCCCCACCACTCAAAAATGCCCGACGTTTCGAGCCCGCTCCGGCTCCTCCTCAGGGACTGAAATGAAAAGCGTGTTTAGCCTCCTTATATATCCATCCCTCTACCCATCCCCACTCTCTTCACCACCAACCCCCCTCTCCCCTTTAACAACTTCCCATTACAACTTCAATTAATAAAGAATGATAAATGTTATCTAATTTACTTGACTATCATTAAATTTACATTATTTCGATTTCTTAGAATGTGGATACTCTCAAAACACTCCCTCTTATATTTATTACTAATTCCCTGTTCTAAAACCTCCACACTCCCGAAATCGAAAGAATGCAAACAATTCAAACAATGTTCTTTTAACCCCGAAGTAAAATTTGTGCTCCGTAAACTATATTGATGTTCATACATTCTTTTTTTCAAATATCTACCCGTTTGGCCAATGTAACATCCATTACAATCCCTACAATTGATTTTATAAACTACTCCTGATTTTAAACATTTATCATCCTTGTCTTTACAATTACTAAATAGCCTACCCAAATTATTATCGTTTATAAAGAAAACTTGAATATTACGTTTTCTAGACACTGTTCTAATCCTTTCTGACAAGCCTCTAACATAAGGTAAACTGAAATATACATTCTTTCCATTCCCATTCATTGTTTGTTTATCTACCCGTTTCCTTAATTTACCATTATAAATTTCCCACACTCTCTCCTCAATCATTTTATCAATAAATTCTCCCGGATAACTATTTTTAATAAAAATTTCTTTAACTAAATTTAAATTCTCTTTTCTAAAATCTTTATGTGATAATTTAACCGCTATCAACATATTTTTTGAAAATAATTGGCTGAAAAATCAACTTAGACAAAGCAATACTTTCCAATTTTTCCATTACTAAATTCGCTATAACAGGTGACAAAGGTGATCCCATTGGACAACCATATCTTTGTTCATATAAACTATTATCAAAAGAAAAAACTGTATTTATAGTAGAGTACAGTCGACATAAGTAATATTTCTTAATGTTTAACACATGACTGTTTTTGTCTTATTCTAATAGTTTTTTTTATATTTTTCTATAAATCTGTATTAATTTATTCTGTATTATTTTTAATACGATATTATAAATGGTGTAATTTCTTATCATTCTCGACTCTAGTTATTTTGTCACTAAAGTTAACACTACAATATATACAAGAAGTCAAAAATACAATATATTTATAAAATCCTAGTATCATTATTTTAAATTATTTTAAAGGGCCGCATTAGCAGAGTTGCTTTTTTATATAAACCCTGGTTGGGTATTGTGTTAGAAAATCTGGATCGTTTAGAAAATCAGAATAATATTATCAAAAGTGAAATGCGACCATCTACAGCAAACGAAGTTTGCACTCAGACCCCCAGTCTGAACTGTTACTCTCGTCAAGATGTTAACCACACATTTAATGCAAACAGCAGCATTAATAACATTGCAACTACTAATAGTACTCCCGTAAAATCGTCTTGCAGGTAAAAATATGAATTAATATACTGCGGCATGGTAGAAACCAACTTACCTATATATGTTAAAATAATTGGGATCTTGCATAATCTTTATCTTCAATATTTTAATAGCTTATGTCAAAAAAATTAAGGCACGTTTTTTCTTTTTTCGCAAAAACATTATGTTAAAAAGTTACAGAGGATTAAAGTTTGTATTATTTGTGTGTGTATAGATATACTGCAATGTTGCATTATGTCACAAATGTTTACAATTGTGGAATTACACGAATTTGAATTAGCCATATCTTCTTTATTTTTTGTTATCTTGAAAAAAGAAAAAACATAACTCGAGATTTTTAGTACGATCTAATTGTCCAGCCAGTTTGTGAGTAGATAATGGTTGAAAAAAAATTTACAATACAAAATTATTTTCATACGGTATAAATAGATAAATAATTGTAAAATTTTTTATAAATGGTGTGCTTGAAGCGATTTAGTATTTGCAATTATAATTTGAATAAATAATTTGAATTTAACAAAAATAATTAAGGGCTTGGGCCTTGATGATCCGTTCGATCCTGTGCAGTATTGTTACAATCTCGAGACACTTTGCAATGAGCCCCGACTTAATTATTAAAATATGATTATGCTGCTCTCAGAAAAAATGGGAAAAAGTTTAACAAGGTGCTGGAAGGTATTGAATTGTCGCGCGGTTTGAAATCCGAAAGGAGGTGAAAAAACTCATCGGTTGAATTAGTTGAAGGTCTTATTTATGGCCTCCGTTTAGTATAACAAACAAACAATAAAATAAATTGTAGAAAGAAAGAAATTTCGAGGTAAGGTCGTGCGATCGACAAGAAAAAATACAACAAAAAGCATTAATGTGTCGGAGTCGCAACTTTACGCTTATGCGTGTGTGCTAGCCCGTTGCAACAATATGTCGGCATATCGCAGTAATAACACGTATCGTTAAACTTGAAACAATACGTACGCACACGTCAATCGGCCAGAGAGATCTGCTGAAAGAAAAAGCAAGGTTCTACGTCGCCTTTAATTAAATGGCTGTTTTCTCAATTCAAAAAGAGTAGCGACGCTTAAAATTCGAAATTCGATAATATGCTATCAAGTTAACGTAGAACTTGTTTATTTAATATCTCATTTAAAAACCTGTTAAAATGTAACTTTTTTTAGTCGAATACCATTTGTTTTGCATTTGTTTTATTGTTCTACCTATTAAACTTGGAAACCGTTCATTTATAATTCTCATTGTGTAATACGAAAAATAATTGACTTTCATTGTTTTGTTATTCCATTCCTTTATCAGGATCGAGGATAATCCTTATTTATATCAAATAAAAATGAAAAACAGGATATTCGGCCAAAATTAAGTATAATTTTATTTAATGTCTAGATCTTCGTCACACATTGAATCCCAATCTCCATTGCGAAGCTCTACAATCATAAGAGACTCTACATACTTGGCTGCGATAGCTGGCCATGGAATGGTCAACGGATATTCTTACAATAGCATTGAGTCTGACTTGTCGACTATGTCTAGTACAAATCAATCTAATATTTCTCAGGAAACTACTATTCACAATAATGAATCATTAGACAATAACGAAACGAAAGAAGAAAAAGGCCATTCGCGATCAATTAGCGTGCTGCACGCTGCCACTACTCCTTCGAGATGTGACAAATTTCAATCTTCAGAAGTACAAGACCTTCTACTTTGTTTTTTATTCGTCGTCAAATATCTGGATGACGATCAAATTATAATTTGGTGGCAGCAGTGTAATGAGATTGAGATTCAAAAATTTTTATCTGTGATCGAGTAAGTACTTCTTTATTCAAAAGCACAATAGCTTATGAATAATTCTATTGACTTTTAGAGACATTGATGGTTGAAACTTTTGTTTAAAGCCATATCATCGAAAATTGCAGAGAAAAATAAATGAGCATTCAAGTTCTAATGTTAATAAAAATAAAGCTACTTGCATAGATCCGTTAATACTTACTAGTATTTCGATAAGTATCTTGTTATTTGTTTTAGGTTGTGTCTTCATTACTTTAAATATCTTGGAAAAAGGCAGCCACCTTTAAATTTCGGACTAAATCACGGGCACCAAAAAACTGTAAAATCAATGACATTGCCTGCTAGAATGGTGCCACCAGATTTTTCTAATGATAGCTCGCCTAACATTGGAACACTACAGCCTCAAAATTCAACTGCAATTAGAGAAAATTTATTAGAAAATGATTATGAAAAATTACATTATAAGAGACAAGCTAATTTAGCAGTAGAAGTTGGACTTATTGTACTTGATTGTTTAGGATTGTTTTGTTTTCATTTTAAGGTAAAATAATCATATCAAATTTTTTTAAACTATTTATTAATAAAAATAAAATTTAAGGTCACATAGACTTACCTGTAAGTGGTGTTCAATATAAATTGTATTAGTTTTTTGTTTGAAGAAATCAACAAAATATGATTACGATTTGTTAAAAAATGTCATCAACTTTTAAAAAAGCTAAATGAAAATCTTACCCTTCCCACAATGAACTTTCTCCTTGATTTTCATTGTGTATAATGATAAAATTAAAATTTTTTTCTATTTCAGGATTTATTATTAGAAGCCAATGGTAGTAATCCGATTGTTCATCAAGTTGTGAATATTTATTTAACATTCCTTCAACTCGGTCAATCAGAATATTTATTTCGGCATGTGTTTGCCGGCTTAAGGTCCTTGCTAAATAATTTTTCTTCAGCATTATTTCAAGGTAATACGTTTTAGAACAATAAAAAAATAGTAGTTGTGCTATGGTAGCTTTGAGATTAATATAAATATCACGCGTGCTCGAATTTCGATAATATCCTAAAGCTTTATGTTAGACCGGTTTTTTTTGTAAGATTTTTGTAAAATCTTACAAATAAAAATATTATTTTATTTATCGTTCTATCCCGCAAAACAAGTGGATATTAATGTCGTTCAAATTATTATTTTAGGTAACGCAATATTGTGTGGTCGCTTATGCTATGAGTTACTAAGATGTTGTAACAGTAAACTAAGTTCTGTAAGGCAGGAGTCATGCGCTCTCTTATATTTGCTTATGCGAAGCAATTTCGAATTTACGAGTAGAAAGGGAGTGACCAGAGTACACCTTCAAGTAACTATACACTGACTAATAAATAATCAAAATTTTATTCGTGTATTAAATTCTAATAATTCTTTTATCCCTCAAAATAAGGTTATAATTTCGGTATCTCAAATGTTGGGAAATATTTCTGGTTTGAATAATTCAAGGTTTCAAGAATCTTTGTCCCTTATAAATAGTTATGCTTGTTCAGACAAAGTTATGAAAGGAACTACTTTACCTCATGAAGTACAAGATTTAAATAGAAGAATTAGAACCGTATTGATGGCTACAGCACAAATGAGAGAGCACAATAACGATCCCGAAATGTTGATTGATCTTGAACACAGTTTAGCAAATTCATATGCCAGCACACCAGAATTAAGGCGTACTTGGTTAGAAACTATGGCCAGTAATCACGTAAAAGAAGAAAACTATTCAGAAGTATGATTTTTCTGTATATCTAATGCATGTTTTATTTGCTCTTACTAAATACGTTGATAAATATTAACATTTTATCGATTCAATAGGCTGCCTGTTGTCAGTTGCACGTAGCTGCTTTAATAGCAGAATATCTAAAATTAAAAAACTTGAACGATTGGGGCGCGGAAGCTTTCAACAAAATATCGAGAAATATCTCTGTAGATGAAAAAGGTCTTAAGCTTGATCTTGGAGTTGAAGATATACATTATAATGAGAAAACGTTACTAACACAGTTAGAAGTTTGCACGGAAATATTAGAGAAAGCCGAGCGATTTGAATTACTTGGACAATTGTATCGATTAATAATACCAATGTACGAAAAAAAGAGGAATTATCAAGCTTTAGCAAAATGCTACTCACACTTGACACAGGCTTGTAACAAAGTAGTCCAAGTAACTAAAAGTGGTAAGAGACTACTTGGAAGATTTTATAAGGTGGCCTTTTTCGGTTCGGTAAGTTTAATCGATTTGAACCAAGTGTGTATCTGTGAATGTACAATTAAAATTGCGAAATAGATATAAGGTAAATTATATTTTTTTCTTACTTGCGCTTGCGTTTTGTTTTAATGTTTTTGATTTTTTTATTTTTCAGGCTTATTTCGACCAAGAGACTGGTATAGAATATATATATAAAGAGCCGAAAGTAACTTCGCTCTCTGAAATTTCAGAACGTTTACGTAATCTTTATTCAGAAAAATTCGGATCTGAAAACATAAAAATTATTATGGATTCCACGCCTGTTGACCTTTCAGAATTAGATCCAAAAATAGCTTACATACAAGTAACATATTTGATACCGTATTTCGATGAAATTGAGCTCGAGGTCCGTTTGACCGAGTTTGAACGAAATCATGATATATCTTGTTTTATGTTCGAAACACCTTTTACTTTAGAAAGCAATAAGGCAGTAGGAAATCCAAAAGAACAATGGAAACGTAGAACAATAGTGACTAGTACGTTGATGTGTTCATCATTTATTTTACACTCCGGTACAAAAAAATTTTTACAAAATAATTTTCTTTATTTTAGCACAATATTCATTTCCGTATCTAAAGAAACGCATTCAAGTAGTAAAAAAAAGAGTTATAGAATTAAGTCCGATTCAAGTCGCCTTGGATGAAATGAGACAGAGAGTACAAGAATTACAGGATGTTTCTTTAACTAGTGGACCAGCGGACGTCAAGAAACTTCAGCTCAAACTTCAAGGGAGCGTATGCGTTACAGTTAATGCTGGCCCATTGGCCTACGCTTGTGCATTTTTGGATCCGGAAGAATCATCTCAATATCCAGATGATTTAGTACAAGAACTGAAAGATGTTTTTAGGTAAGATAAATCTTTTGATCAGTTAATACTTTTTTCTGTTTTTTATCCATATAAGAGTGAATAATTTTCGTTTATATTCTTCCAGGGAATTTGTAAAAATTTGTTACACTGCTCTCCAAATTAATAGTAAGTTAATCACTTGTGATCAATATGAATATCAAGAAGCATTACGTGAAAATTATCAAAAACTTTGTCAAAATTTATCGACTCTTTTGGGAGAATCGGTTTGGCCCGACGAACATATAATTAGCTTTAAGCGTAACAGCGCCGCTCTGTTCAATGCCATTAGCGGTACAAATAGTCATTCGAGCACAGCATAAACAAAAGACTGATTTTTAAGATTTTGTATTTATGAATGTGGAAAAATTTATATGTTATCTTAGAGTATTTAAGTTCTTGTCTAGTTTTATTTAAAAATGCAAATTTGTATTTTTCACAATGTGTACTGTAATAAAGTGTCTTTTATTATCTCTTCGTAAATTGTGTGTAAAATGTTTTGACTTCTATTCTCGTATTCTTGCTAATTATATTTTATGACAATTAATTTTACTAATTCTTCTGCAATGAAACTTTTCAAATAAGTAGGTAAGACTGCCAATTGCAAATTTTGAGCAAAATATTAATAAGATTCAATAAATATGAGAAACAATGAAATGCGACTTTAATTAACAACTAAATTAAAGATTAACAACAGCTCAGCGATATAGATAAATAATATTCTTAAATGGTATCCTTGGTAAAAGATTCACGAGTTCAACCGGATAACGTGTTAAGGACGTTCTCTTGAAAATCGACTTTGCCTAACTATTTCTATAACTTTGTATATAAGTTAATAAAGTTACCCTTTATTCATTTATGCAATAATAAATAGGGGTATCGATATTAAAATTTGAACTATTCGAAGTCTGTTTCGACTTTTAACGTGGGAAACATAGGCTGAGCAGGAAATAGGGACAAGTATTCCTGTAATATGAATTGAGTTTTGCCTAAAATTTTTTGAAAAACTAGTATGTTATACTAGACTCAAAAAGGAATACATACGCAAAAAAAATAATTAGGGCTTGCGATACTAACTTCAAAGATATAGCTGTCTGAAAATCACAATTTGATGGATTTTTCGCTTGGTTATGAAATAGGCTATATAGGGTAAACAGACCAGTGAATGACCGAGCTATCATTTTCATTGAATTTTTAAGCGACAAAATTATTTTAGTAGCATGAAATATCGAAATTAATTTTCAATTCACTTTATAATTTTTTATTTAAGAAGTACTGTAACGGGGCAGGATTTAGGAAAATCGAGGTAAAAGTACGCGGACGCGGGGCTAGAACCCACGACCTCAGGATCCAAAGGCGCGCTCCTTAACACGTTGAGCCAACGCCGCACTGGCCTCGACTCAGCTACAGATCCTACCGACTACTTCATTCCGGTATCACAGGGATCTATCATTCGCCGACTAGCTTCTCAAATCCGCGGCCGTTATACCCCCATCCAGAAACGACTTATAGTCCTGCAGCGACGAGAAGACGTCTTCTATACCTTTTTACATCGTTGGACTCAACCTCGTCGTCTATCACTATCTCATGCCGATGCTCCTGTCGTGTCACGATAACGATATGCATGCACTATGGAAAGCGCATACATAGTGCTTTTCCTACGACCGCGACCATCCAGACTTACACGCGCATCTTTTGATGCGGTGCGCCATGTCAAGACATATCCACACTACGGAGGGAACGTATAGTGCTTTCCTATGGTCCCGCCGCTAGACTTCTAACTCATACGAGCTGCAAAGCCTTCTCTAGGAATGTCATTTCCATGTGACTCAGAGGCAGTTTTGCGCATGGCCGTGTGTCTCCGTGTACCGGCACAATCCCAGCCGGATACACACACCGCGACTTTAAATTAATAATAAAGTAAAAAAGATGTAAAAGTCCAGTGAATGACCATCTCTGTCCAGTAAATCACCAGACAAATGCCAGTGAATGACCGACTGTGTGTTAGAAACAAATAAATAATTTTTTAAAACAATACATTTATAGATGCTTTTAAATTAATTAAATAAATATATTTACAGTATAAATTACATTTTTTATTTGATTAGAACACTTTTAAATAACATGACATACAATTTCAATACATACAGTTTAACAGTTAATGAAAACTTTATTTTTTAAACCATTTTTTAGGTGGTTGAACAATTATTTAATAACCTTATAAATAAATAAGTAATTGAATAAATAATTTGATAATCCCTAGTCAACGAGTGTGAGAGAGAGAGAGAGAGTGAAGAGGCGCGAGAGAAGCGAGCGGCCATGTTGGCCACCAGTCAGTCGTGCTCGAGCTGCAACAGCGAGCACATGTACTTGATCGAACCAAATCTAATAAAGATTATTTTTTAGATTTTCACCACGTTTCTTTCCTTCCACCTTGACCACCTCCGGCCTAGGGCATAGTAGGTTGCCCGAGAGGATAATTACTAGCGATAAAACCTACTGTGACGTGGTAATTACGTCACACGAAACCTCACGAATACGTAAGAACGCGCCAGGAGGCGCGCGCACACGTAACGCGAAATAAGCCCGAAATAAGGGAAACAATAAGGTAAGAGAGAGAG